>ML218347.1:0-36188 GCA_004785975.1 Popillia japonica
TCAGGATTTATTTCGCATTAATGGTAAACAAAAACAATTATATGTCACGCATGACAAAGATACTCTCCACTCTTGTGACACAATATACCTTTGTATACCACAAACAATTTGATTATTGATTGCGTAGTGTTTTATATATTATTTAGAAATAGAATGCCTTTAATTTGGTAGTTCCGTGATTTTAACATTTTGATCGGAAAGCTTGAAGGAAATCTTACTGTAGACAAACTTTATTTACATATCTGCCTAAAATAGTACTTGCGGCGTCTTTGTAATATTTGTGGCAGATGTAAATTGGAGATACAGGATTCTATATTGTTCACTAAATAATACATTTGAACATAAAGTTTCCAGGACGCAAGGTTTTACTATTTTCTCTCAAGATGTAGAAATTCAGGTGTTAAGATTCAGCCTTTTAATTAATCAGCAGACGAAGAAAAATGCCGTGGCTGTCTTCCCCAACAAAAAGATATTTCGACAGAAGATAAAGGAAAATTAAACGCACTGCTGCAGAGAAATATAGCAATAGCCGCAATTGCCGATGAAGTTGGTTTATCAGTAAATAATAGCCTTTGTAGTTCCTAATGCAATGATATAAGCAGTATTTCATTCACAAATATTGAACCGGTTTCATTCAAATTAATTAACCGGGTGGTTAACCGGTGCGGCGTAACATAGGTTATGGTCGGAAGGTCAGTAGATGAGAATATGTGCTGACAAAGGTCTTACACAAAAGTTTTTCCTTTACTGTTTTCCTTAAGCCATGTGAAAAATCAACAGTGTTACTATCTTCTTCGCCCTAGTACTACTTATTACTTAGCATTTATGCAATGTTGAATTTTGTCCCTATCTAGAGGTATCTTAAGTATACCGTTGGCAACAGAAACTTGAGAAAGAGCAGAATCCATTCACTAACAAACGCAAGAATAATTGCGGGAGAAAACGAATTGTCGCGGATGAAGATTTGGTTAATATAAGAAATTTTATTGACGAGCATTCATTTTCTTCCACAAGAACTGTTGGTCAGCGTTTAAATTTGAATTGTTCTCGGCAAACTGTATGGAGACGATTGAGAGACGCAGGCTTGTGGAGTCGACATGCTACCCAAAAGCCAAATTTCACGCCAAGGCACGCAAACTGTAGATTGACCTTTGCTCAAACAAATATCGGTCATAATTGGGACAATGTGATTTTTTCTGATGAAAAATCAACTTTATCGGCAATGGCGGCTATTGCTATATTTATCTGCAGCAGTGCGTTTAATTTTGCTTTATCTTCTGTCGAAATAGCTTTTTGTCGGAGAAGACGCGGCATTTTTCTTCGTCTGCTGATTAATTAAAAGGCTGAATCTTAACACCTGAATTTCTACATCTTGAGAGAAAATAGTAAAACCTTGCGCCCTGGAAACTTTATGTTCAAATGTATTATTTAGTGAACAATATAGAATCCTGTATCTCCAATTTACATCTGCCACAAATATTACAAAGACGCCGCAAGTAGTATTTTAGGCAGATATGTAAATAAAGTTTGTCTACAGTAAGATTCCATTCAAGCTTTCCGATCAAAATGTTAAAATCAGAGAAATACCAAATTAAAGCCGTTCTATTTCTAAATAATATATAAAACACTACGCAATCTATAATCAAATTGTTTCTGGTAAACAAAGGTATATTGTGTCCCAACAGTGGAGAGTATCTTTATCATGTGTGACATATAATTGCTTTTGTTTACCATTAATGCGAAATAAATCCCGAGAGGAGCCGAATAGATACATTCGAGATCTATTATTTATAATTTTCTCTAAAATTAAAAGCAAATAGTACTGCACACATACACTTATACAATTGCATGATCCGGAGTTTTAAATACAAAAACAATTATTCTTCTTTAACATAATATATAATTCCATAAACATTTTTGTATGGAGCTTATCCCCAAATATTATTTAAAAAAAAAGCTTCATCTCATTATTTTTAGTCAATATACAAAAACATCAAACGACAAATTTGATTATTAAAGATAGCAATTCTCAACACAATTTTAAAATAATAGCATTTCTATATAATATGAAAATGCTACGCAAGCATTCTTTTGTGCGTAACCAGAAAGAAGCTACTATTTATGTAGGTACTCGAGATTTTAAAGGATGACGTGTCAGCGATTCCCAATTGAAATATCCGCATGCTGTTTTTCTAATATAATATTATTCCGCATTTAAGCAAGCTACTTCAGAAGACCACTATCTCTTAACAGATAACTACACGAAATGTTTAATTTTAATAATAATTAATAATAACATAGGTTTTCCATCGGAGAAGCTCTATAATTCTCTCTTCGATCGTTACGATAATCAAATGTATTACAAATCAACAGTGTTACGTAGTATTTATTTGAAATTATAATAATGAGACTACAGACAATACTTTTTCTACGTTTATTAACCAAGAACACATCTAGTTTTCAAGTTTACCTTCAAATACGTGCAGTTGCACAATATATTTTACAATACTTTGTGTTTTATCGATAACGATGTTTTGAAGGCATGCGGTGAAATAATGTAAATATTATATTTTGCCGCTGAATTCCAAAAAATCCAGAAAAAGTATGATAAAATTTAAAGTATACAAGCAAACAGTTATCTCCAAAACTAAAACCAAGAAAGTACAGCAGCAAAATAAAGACATTTCTCATTCAACATTATACTTCTATTCCGTACTGGTTATCAAGAACAAAAAATCACCAAATTGCAGAGAATAGTGTCAGAAACTTGATGATCCAATCGTTAATTTCCAGAAAAATCTTAAATTCCTGCTGGAATTTGCAATAGCATCGTCAGAGAGGTTAAACCACAATTAAACAGATTTACAAAGTTTACCAGGGTTAGTATTTAGGTTAATTTACTTACGAGGAACACGAATTTGATGTTGACTTTGAAATCCAAGATTAGGTTTAAAAATTGATTTTATGAAATTGATTTTCAT
This sequence comes from Popillia japonica, assembly GCA_004785975.1. Taxonomy (NCBI): domain Eukaryota; kingdom Metazoa; phylum Arthropoda; class Insecta; order Coleoptera; family Scarabaeidae; genus Popillia; species Popillia japonica. The sequence goes on from ML218347.1 coordinate 2,982, forward strand.
TTATTTGAGTTAGCAAAGCCTATATTCCACCAATGAAATGCCAGGAATTCCAATAAGGATTGAAAAACACCTCATTAAAAGAGGAAAATGCTAATCGAGACCATCGAAGCATCCACCACGCCAAATTTTGCTCCTAACGTTGAAAATTTGACCCAAAATTTCGTGTAATCGATATTCGAACTTGACATAACCTACAAAAATAAACTAATTGTAAGTCGAATATTTCGCATGCATTTGATCACGTCGCATTATTATCAAAGCTTGATTCCTTTGGCTTTTCCCCTTCTGCATTACAACTTATGAAATCATATTTAAGTAATCGTCAGTGCTACGTTTCTTATAATAGTTTTCACTCTAATGAATTTATTGCTAACTCAGGTGTGCCACAGGGATCCAACCTTGGTTCTCTACTCTTGATACTCTTTCTTAACAATTTATTAAATAATATCACCTGTCCTGTTTTGGCTTACGCGGATGACTTAAAGATCTATTCAGAAATCTCTGATGCTCATGACACTTGCAACACAATTCAGATATAATTGTTCAATGGTGTCGTACTTTTAAATTGCAACTGAACATCAGTAAGTGTTGTTTTGTAAATTATACGCGTTCTAAGTTTCCAATAGCTTCTCAGTATACCATTAACGGGACCCTCATTGATCGAAAAGATTCCTTTAGAGACTTGGGAGTGATCTTGATTCGCAACTAACCTTCAAACAACAGCTTGAGAACGTATGCGCAACTGGTTACAAGATGTTGGGGTTTGTGGTGAGAGTAGTGAATAATTTCAACAACCCGGAATTACTTAAAGTATTATGTTACACCTACGTTGTTAGCAGATTAGACTATGCTGTCATTGCTTGGTGTCCATTTTATTCATCCCATCGCTTAATGCTCGACCGCCTACATCGACGGTTTTTTAAATTTATGTCATTCAGGGCAGACGGAGTCTATCCTGCAGTTGGAACGAGTCAAGAGGAATTACATATTCGGCACAAGATGCCTTCACTTGCCGAGAGACGTGACCATCAGTGTGCGAGTTTTATTTGGAAATTGGTTCATAACAAGATAGACTGTGGATTTCTCTTATCTAGAATGGAGTTCCATTTGCCTAGGCAGAGTTTGGGTACCTTCAATTTTGAGTTGTGTTTTTGTTCAATTTTTGTTCAATTTTATACATTCTAGAAAAATTTGTTATTTTGGTTAGTGTTGTTGATATTATTACTATGGTCCTTATGATTATTATTACTGTTACTACTGGAACATGTTATCATTATTTTTAGAAATATGGCTTTGCTGGTGTTTACACAGATAGAAATAGTTTTGGGATTGTATTTGTAGTTTTTGCATAGTTTACTCTCTTTCTATGTTTTTTTTATAATGTCCTGTTATTGGGTTCGCCTGTTGGGCATTAAAGATTATTATTATTATTATTATTATTATTATATCAGTAGAGAAACGCTATAACCAATTCCCCACCGCCACCTGAGACGAAAAACACGATATTTAGTTACCTGCCCTATCCCACGCATGCGATCCCCTAATCCTGAAGATAACCTGAAAGATTGTAAGGTTAGTTATCGGCTAGCGCGGTTTGTTCGTCATCAAGAACTTTTAGTCAATGTTATTTAACAGAATTAGTTAAAAGATTTTTCCTTACATGTCAATTAAAGATAATGTAAGCTGATTTACGCTAATGCGTCACCTTACAAGTAGTTAATTCACTTGAATAATAAATGAATTGGATTTGTTGAATTAAAAACAGCAATACCGTTGGGCACGAGTAAATAAAACACAAAACATATAATAATACAGAATAATATGTCATAGAAATGTTTACAAAGTTTACATAATTATTTGGAAACACTTATTTTTTGCGGCTATAGCGATCTGAATTCATGCAGATTATCTGCAGATCAAATTCTCTTATTCTCTTATATTTCTTGTATTAATATTACCATAAATAAATAGATTTTCTGTAACTTATGAAAAAACTATCTACAGATATTATGTTACGAGACAGAGTATGTATGTTTAACTAACTGTAAACATTTATGCCTAGTTGAACAACTTTCTTTGTAGATACATCTGTATTGTGCCTCCTGCATATTCAGAAGTGCAACACGAGAAATACCGGCATTATCGTTTTATAATGTAATATGTAAATATAAACAACAAGGCGAATATAACCGTTTGGTCTAGGAAGAAGGTGAAATGTTTAATGCTATATTAATTTCCAACTCATGCCGAGTTATTAATGAAACTAGAGCAGATTTATTGTTAATCATAATTTATTCTGTTTAATGATAATTATTAGTTTTAATTGAAATTAGCTTGGGCATATTTGCGTAATTTGCTAAATGCAGCATTATTAAAATAGCTTTTGGTTTAGATAGGTATGACCTTAATAGAATATTATGGGTATAGCTGCCAACCTGTTTCATGTTTGAATACGATATTTATCATAAAAGTAAAGTGCATGTACATACATATACAACTTGTGCAATACATCTTTTCCCCATGTGTAGTATTGATGTTGTATGGGATTTACGTGTATGAATTAGTCTTTTGCATGCGATTCCATATTTGCTACATCCAGTGACGAAGCCGTCAATAATAATAATAATAATAATAATAATAATATATTTGTTAATAGGACACATACAAATGTGTATTTAACATGTCAAATATAATGCTAACATAATTCTAATTATAAATAAAACAAAAATGAAATAATAAAAACAAAACATTGATGCAAATTGAAAATGAAAAAAAGAAAAAGCAAATACCGAGAACAAAAAAGAATCAGCTTTCACATTAATGGAACTACCAATTATGATTATGTTGACCTGTGTCTATAAAATTCCTCGAGGTTGTAAAAATTATGTTCTAAAAGAAACCCTCTTAAAAGTGCTTTAAAACACTTATAGTGCGCAGAAGTTTTTATTTTAGTCGGCAGGTGGTTGTAAATTTTCGTTCCCATGCACTCCACCCCTAGTGATGTAATAGTTAGCGTGTGATTAGTTGCATGTAATTGATCACCAGCTCTCGTGAAGTAGTCGTGATACTCAGAATTGCATTTGAATTGACCTTTATGTTTGTGTACGTAACATGCAATTTCTAGTATATAAACACATATTAGTGGCAGTATTTTCAGTTTTTGGAAAATTGGTCGGCAAGAATCAGTGCAATGTGCCCCCACAATAGCTCTAACAACTGACTTTTGACATAAAAACACTCTATGTGCGGCGGATGAAGATCCCCAAAGCAGTATGCCATATTGTAATCTAGATTGCACTTCAGCATAGTACAGCGACATCAAACATTGTGTGTTTACTTGTGATCTCAGACATCTGAAAACGTAACATTGGCTAGATATTTTATTGGCCAGTAGTTGACATTGCTCATTCCAAAGAAGGTTAGCTTCCATAGTGATGCCAAGAAATTTAGTAGAGGTACACTCCAGTAAAACATTTCCCCCTAGTGATAGCTTATCCATCGCCAGTTTTCTCTGTCTTGTGTGGAAAACCATATATTTTGTTTTTTCCAAACTTAGTGATAGTTTATTCTCTGAAAACCAAGCTATCAATATATGCAGCAGATTATTTGAAATATACTCAGCATTTGTATTGGTTGTTAAAATAGAAATGTCGTCAGCATATATGGTTAAAAACACATCGGAAAGAAATAGAACAATATCATTAATATACAAGCTGAATAATACTGGTCCTAAAACTGATCCTTGCGGTACTCCCATTACCACAGGTAAAGCGTGGGAACGAACGCCTTTTACGATACCGTCTGAAGTTAAGTGTTTTATTTCAACAGTCTGGATAATTCACGGCGATGTTCACGATATGATTTTGTTATTTGTTTTTTATCGTTTAATTCCACATGTGTTTCTACTTAGAGGATAACAACACAATTTGTTTAAAAATCAATTTTATCCATCTTTGTTTTTACGTTTTAAATATATTTTTTTTGCAAATTTATTGTTCCCTTTCAAAGACGATGGCCATACATTAACGAGAAAAAAGGTGATGAATAAGCTGCTACAATGTCGCAACAAAAAACTCTTTCTCAAAAATCTACTGAAATTAGATACCGATTGGTTAAAAATAATGAAACAACAGGTGCAGTAGAAATTTGCTTATAACCGCGATTATTTTTCTAACGAAGTCTTTTATTTAGATGTCAAACCAAAAGATACAAAAACTGAATCGAATAGATTGAAAGAAAAGTCCAACACCGACCCCAATTTTGAAAGTGTAAATACATTGGGGGGATGCCTACCAGTACCATACATGTCGGTTGTCCAAATTTCTATGCTCAGCATCGTATATCGGTTATTAGAATACATAGAGCTACGGTTAAATGGAGAATGTTTTGCAGAATTCAATTCTCGCAACAATTCTTGTTTCAAATTTGACCCAACTGTTTCGTTTTTAAAATTTTGGAAAATCGAAAAAACTTGTCCATTTCATTATTCCTCAGTAACCTGAATAACGCTTAATCTGACCTCTCTTGAAGTTGTACATTGTTGAGACACTTTTTCAAAACACAGAAAACCGCGATTGTCATTTGTTTTTAACTTATTAGCGCAAATTTTTGTTTTTCATAAGGTGGCCATATTGGATTTTGGGTTTGTTAAATAGTGCTTAGAAAGTGCCTAACTATAAAGTTAATGACACCGGTATACGTAGAAATATCATTTTCCAAAACAATAGGAATAACTATCGTCTTGGTCTACTGAAAATCCACATTTGGTAAATCAAGGAGGACGTCAAGTTTGATTTGGTTGTAATGTCTGATGTGGTTTAATTGGTATGAAATTTTGTTTACATTTTTATTAGTTTTTTTTTGTTTCGTTTTTGTATCTATGATTTTGTTATCGTTTCGTTAGATATCAGTATTACTTAGAATTGTCTTTTCACTTTCAATTGCCATATTAAAGATTAACTTACGTTTTTATTGATATTTTGCATGTGACCAAAAATATTTCAGGCATGTTATACATCATTTAAAAGCACTTTTTACGCTCGATCTAACAAATCGAACATCCAAAATGGCCACCACATGAAAAACAAAAGTTACCTAGTGCTAATAACTTAAAATAAATGACAATCGGAGGTTTCTGTCTATATAAAAAATTTGGTCTTAAAAAGTGTCTCAACAATGTAAAACTTTAAAAGATGTCAGATTAAACGTTATTGAGAAATAATTAAATCGACCAAATTTGATTTTCCAAAATTTTTAAAAATGAAAAAAGTTGGATCAAATTTGAAACAAGATTAGTTGCGAGTATTGAATTCTGCGAAACATTCCCCATTTAACTGTTGTTCTATGTATTCTAATAACCAAATACCAGTGGTGAGAATCAAAATTGGGACACATGGTATGTCGCATTATTTGCACCTGTTACAAAGATCATTCGAGTGACCTTATAGCAAGTTCAAGAACGCTTTTATATCAATATTTGCCCTGCCACACGGAATTACCACCAGATTCTTTAAGTCTACCAATTTTACCTGCATTTCTAACTTAATTTTGATTCATTCATTCTGTTATACCTCTGTAGTGTTCACAACAATTATGTATGTTATTTTTGTCTTGATTAAAGGTGTAAATAATGATTCTATAATCATATCCCATGATCGACTATAACGATCCAAATGGTTCATAAGTAAGGCAAAGAAAGGAAAGTCCAAAAACACAACATTATATAACACTCCAATTTTTAGTTGTAGGCGATGTCGTTTATCGAACTATTTACTCTTATCAATTGAGTTGTATTAAAATAATGCGATATAAAGGGTTTCACTTGTGAGGCTTGATCACATTTTCAAACAGATTGTGATGATTTGCACTGTGTTGTGTGAGCTACAGATTCGGTAATCTTGGAGAAAGGTAGACAGCAAGGTAATGTACCTATTGTTATATCTGTGTGTGTTTGGACACACCATTATTTTCAATAGCTTTCATTGCATATCATTAGAGTTTAGTAGCTTCCCAATCGTCAATTGCTTCATAATACTTGAAATATTTGTAGTTGAAAAGCATGTCCTTGTTTTATTATTGGTGCTTGTAATCATCCTCCAATATAACATTTTTTCCGTGTAGGTTAACTGTAATAATCCAGACAACACCTTCACAACCAAATAGAAGTTGCAGTTTACCATTTGATAAAGATCGCAAACCAAATTGAATGCCCTTTAGAGCAGTTGTGCATGGAGGGCTTGTGTATGTAACATACACTTTATTATGAAATAGAAAGCTTTTCTTTGCAATTTTTGAGATTGGTCTAGAGTTGTGCAAGTTTCTTCATTCACACTTCCAATATGAGTACTTTATTGAAGTGTGCAATAAGTAACCAAAGAGTAACCGTTGATAACCATTCGGAAGAAATGCAAAATCTCTTTGGATAGATTTCAAAATGGCAAAATGAAGACTCAATCTTCTTTATCTCCAAGCCTTCTTACAATTAGTTAATACCATTGCAAGCAATAAATCGCGTATTAGATTAAATTATTTCACAGGTGGGTTGATCAGACATTGGGCAATCTCCTTTCACTACAACCAATCAGATGAATTCTGAATACCATTAATATTCTGGTGTCAAGTGACCTCCAAACATCTAAAGAAGTTTACGATCTTTTTGGAGGGTGATTGATAGGGAAGTTAAATCGTGGGAGTTTCTCGAAATTTACTTATTTGAGCAATTGTTTTGGGGTTCATGGAAGTTGCTCATGGTTGTTGCTCACTTTATAAAGATCAGGATCAGAAAGGTTTTCAAGAATACCACTAGAAAAGAAGAAAATTTTGTGTGTCTTCAAATTTCAGTACCTAGTATGATTTTGATATTTACGTGATCACAACACCAATCACAACTAGACTTTTGCATTTTATCACATTTTATAAACTTCATACATATCTGTATACCAACTAAAGATATTGCGTAACACGCATCGAGGAAATCGTGGTAAATGATGACTAAGGTGAGGCTATTAGAAGGTAAAAGTGATGTAGTTTTGGTACGTGAATAAACGTAATTGGAACAAGGGAAAAATAAGATATAGTACGTACATTTTGCAGTTACTTTTTATTTGTCCAGAGTCGTGGAACTTATCGGTGAAAAGTACAACGAACGACCGGCGAACCTGAGTGTAATTGCGTATACATAAAGTTATTGCAAGTACACTTGTAACCTGCAAACGTCTAGCAGCAAATCTTATTGTAGCATTTCGCTTTTACAGCTTTTACAGGTCATTAGTATAATACCGTCAAGTTTTCAGTATGATACAACTTTTGATGTTGTAGTGGGCGTGTTCGCTGGATCTCGTGTCAACACCTGTTTTTCATTTTTTATACCGGCTGCGGACGAGAGCCGATAAACATCGCTTTCTACATTACCTTTTATAGATATTGTATTAATAACGAAACTAGAGAGAAAAATACACAAAAAATGACTGGGTTTAAATAGAAGGAAGCGATAATATCTTAATCTAAAACACCTTTTCCGATAATTGGTGTGTAATTAATAATTATCTTGTCGGAAAGTTTGAACACTTAATTACCAATCTTTTTTAGTTAATAACTTTCATGAAATGCGACACAAGAACGAAAATCGAATTCGACATAAGCACACGATTTTAGCAGCTTAAGCTTTTGATGATTTTATTTTATCCGGGTGAAACAATGTTGAAGATTAGAAAGAGGTCTTGTTAATATGCTTTACGGTTAATCAAGTAATTATGCTGTCTACTTCGCCACCTAATTATATATTAACATCGTAGAGTAAATGCTACGTCAATTGATAAGATAAAACGCTGAATACCGTGAAGATCGATTAACAAATTTTGATTGGCTTTCAATAGTATGATGATGCTTGAGAAAATAATTGTTTTTAGGCAGCTCCGGATGTAGATTATTATCATCCAGGACAATTAAAATACACTAGTGATGCTTGTATCACAAATAATACTAATGCAATGAGTTGCAACATAAATCTGGGGATTAATGAATAAAATATGTAACTCATTGAAAGAATAGATTTTATTAATTTACTTAACAAAAATTATGGACATACATAAAGGGTTCTTCTTTAACATTTTAAGTTCATATGGTCTCGACAAACTTTAGCACAGCAATTTGTTGTTGTCTAAAAGTTTTCTCGAAAATAGCTGTGGGAAATAGTAATTTTACTTTGGTTACGACTATTAAAATATGTATGTTGAGAATTATTTACTTCAGTAATGACAAAAGTGACAACCTGCATTTGGTGCATCTAATTTTGAGTATTCTATGCAAATACTACATTTCCTTTATTGTCGTATCGTTTATTTCTAACCTTTGGACAGTAACTCTCTGTGAAATCACGAATTAATTTGTTACTCTAAGCAAATCAAGCAATTGCAAAGCACGAGTTAGGTAGATTAATAGTTTTAATAAATAATTACACTCAAAAACTAGTACTTTGGTGATTAACCATCAATAACAATTCTGCTGGGGGCATGTTAAGGTTTAGTAAGTAAATCTCAATAAAACTGTTCCAGCACTAGATTCTTTCTGATGCTGTTCCAACTTCATATCTTTGTTTTCCCCAGTGATTTTAAATCTTAGCATAATTAAAAAAAATCATCAGAATTTAGCTTATAAACTGGAAAAATCACTTGTAACTTTTGATTACCTATTCCTACCTCGATTTTCATGTTAAACGGTTATTTCTATAATAATTTTTGCATCTAAATTCTACTTTAAAACTATTTTTTTTGATTTTGCATTTTTGATTCATATTTACAATTTTACTCATGTGCCGCTTTATACTAGGTTATGTTTGTTAGCTCTAGTTGTCAATACATGTTGGCAAGATTTTTCCTATCTGTTTTGGTGCAGTTCGTATATCTCGCCTAAAAATACTCTATTTCGCTTTGATTATCCTGTGTTTTTCTAACTAATTAAACTCTTTGTTTGATCGATTTATTTACAAAATAGTTCAATATTGGTTAGAATTGATGTTTGTCAGCGAGGACATCCGTCACCGTTAACGTTTGTCGTTATTGACGTTTGTCAGTGTTGAGGCCTGACACTGTTGACGTTAGTCAGAGTTGACTTACGCCAACTTACGCTCAAATGATTTACTAAAGGAATAGTAAATAGTTTAGAGCTGATTTAAGACTAATAAGATAATCAGCAATTTAAAATGTTAATTCTTTTATTCGATCATTAAATAAATTGCTGTATACATTGTATTATTCTGGAAAGCATCCATATAGTCCACTAATGTTAAAGTATTTAGCTTCTTCTAACACTGACACTAAAACTATCACAATTAGCGCTAGATACGTGTTTCAGCAACTAAGATGTCATGTACATTAGTAGAACTACTATAGTATCTTTACCATAACAGCCAAGGCACGTCATAACCGGTAAAAAATAAGAATGCAAAGATGGCTGTCCTCTACGATGTTGTCATCTCCTGAATATGAACTTAACCATTAATGCCATTGCATGTCAATGACCTTGATGCATAACCTATTAGAGAAAAGATTTTGCAATAATGTGTTCCGCTATGTTGAGGTGTATTGATGACGTCCCTCGTCTGTTCGTAAACAGACTACATATAGTACTTCTTCTAATGAAGCCAGTGTGAGTGTGGTGCACTTTCGAGAACATTTATCAAGAAGCCACCGTTGGAGCCTGAGTTCCACAAGAGCTGGTGAGATGCGACTATTTCAGTAAGATTCTATTCTATCACAATGTATCCTATAGGAAGTTGAAATTAAATAATTTTTTTCAGTAAACGAGTAATTCATCATAGCCAGAATGCACAATATATTCAAAAGCAGTCTTCTATGCACGTATTGGTATAGGAATTACCAAGTTTCGTAACGATTTGTGATAAACTCTGTGGGAATTTGGACCAGGAGAGTTATATAAACAGTCTCAATTATTAGCTAATTATGGCACAAAAGATTTGGTAATCTTACAAATGTCGTGTGTATCAGGTAAAGTAAACAAATGATCATCAAAACAAACCTTGCTATCAACATCATTTATTCTAAAGATTAATTGCAAGAGTAAAACTGCTAGAATTGTCTTTACCAAAGCTATCAGATCATGCCCAAGACTTGTGGGTGTCAGGTTGTGACGAACTTTTGGCGTTTTAATGAATATACTTTCCACGTAGACCTTCTCTGCAATATAGAAAATAGAAATTTAGTTTTATTTTTAATGTTTGCATACTTGTTTATTGTAAATTATTTTCGATACCTGTATATTTTCACATGTTTTTCCATATCTGTATATTTATGATTTTGCCTGGGAAAGAGCATGTCCGTTTCCCCACCATTAGCATGACGTCACGAGGAAGAGTGGGATCCACCTATAAAGGAGCGTGCATTTCACAGAGAGAAGCAGAATTCCTGGTGGAACGTCGATTGGATTTGATGCTTCTGGGAATAACTTCGCAGTTTCTATTGGACGTCGATTAGGATTGATGCTCTAGAAGCACTCCCAGAATTCCTAGGGGAACGCCGATTAGATTTCATACTCCTGGGAATAACGTCGCATTTTCTATTGAACGTCGATTAGGTTTGATGCTCTAGAAACACTTCCCGAATTCCGGCTAGGTCCACAACTGGCACTTTTCCACTTTTCAAATTTCCGTACCAATGTAAATTCACTCTTAAATTCACCGTATAAATTTCCGACACCGTATTTGTTGAAATTAGTAGCAACATACCCAGTAGCGTACCTGGTTTTATTAATGTATTCATGTTCTATATAGTTGAATACCAGGATTTTTTTTTCACCGACATAAGCGAGACATCCGTGAGACTTCAACATAGTAACAGTGTTTGGTGCTTCCTAAACAATACCAATTTTTAGTAAAAACTTGATTTCGTTTTGTAAACAACACTGTCAAAACCAGCTGACATATTTAGGTTAGGAGACTGTCGATAAAGAAGTGACCGTCTCGACAACCGGACGAGTTAGGAGAAGCATCAGGTTCAAACACGAACTACTACAGATTACCGTTATAAGGTTATTAGTGGTATGAGGACAACAAAACTGCTAATGATATTGTAAAAAAACGCGTAGTCATGATTCATTTGACCAGAACCAACTGTGGCATACCAACAGCCATATAATAGCTCATTTCCAACAGTGGGAGAGTGTAGATAGAAGCACTCTATGACAGAACTATAACCATTAAACCCAAAAGTTTGAAGATTAGTTGAAACGAAAAGGTTAAAGTATGTATTCCAAAAAAAGGAGGCAGAATGCCAGACTAATAATTAAGTTCATGTCAATATCTCTACAATTGAAAATATGATCCGTATAACTTCTAAACGACTTCAAAACATTGTGAATCCACAAAAATGATTTCTAATCTAACTGAGGTGGTCTGTACATAACCCCAACAACAAATTATTGTAAATTTTCTTTAATTGCTACTTCTGTATCGTTTGAAGCAAATTTTCGTAGATAGTTTTTCAATCAGAGACGACAACTTAGGAAATAACATTCTGTAAATATAGCTAAACGATAATTTACGTTTTGCATTATAACAGATCGCAGATAAACCATCGCCTATACAACTCTAGAAAGTAAGGGCATGACTTCCTTCTGACCCAACTATTTTAAAACCGCAATGAAAGTAAGTTTATTTAAATAAAATCTCCTATTACGATTCCGAAGTTACTAAACAAAGGAGAATAATGACAGGTACGCGGCTAGTTGTTGAATTGAAATTAGGACACTATCTGGAGAAATACCTTGCGGTACCATAAATGGGATTCGTTCTACACTTACCTTTTAAGTGTTAAATACGCACGTTTAAATTCAAAACGTATATCTCTCCGATACTGGATCATATGTGTAGCGATTTAAACAATATATTCGTGATATAATATTTACGGCGTCTAGATGACGTTGTAGAATATTTTTATAGCTTGTTGAGGAATTGATTTTATCGAATGACCGACACACCCACCCCATACTTTATTGGTATGTTTGTATGTATGTACATATACGTGAAGATGTTTCAGTATGTATATAAAAACGACGCAGAGTATTACATATATGTATGTACGTAAATATATGAACAGAAATTATGTTCAACGCCTTCGAGGACCGTAAACTTTCGTTTAGTTTATGCGGGTAATTACAGTCGTGATAGTAATTTACTCGAATTTTATTGAATTTTTGTTGTTATTCGGGTCAAGAGTACTAATTTGTCGCGAATTTATGTTTTCGGTATCTTTAATGCCTCAGCGGAATGTCGTCTACATTGACTGCTGCTCATAAAATGTGCTGCTTGATGTATTCTAGACTTTCTAATTTTTGTATATACGCTTCTGTTGAAAGAAATATGAGTATATATTAGCGATTTATTGAGTTGCAATTAAGTAAACAGGATATTGCGCGGTATAGAGAAATTTTCCTTTTATAAAATGCATGTACATAAAATCTAAGAACGGCGCCTATTTAATGGACATGGTTTTGCCTCAATGAAACTAAGTCCCCTAGCAAAATACAACAAAAATAGATACATATCCTAGAGGAATTTTATTATTTTATTCGTTGCGAATAATAATAACAAATCCACAAAGAACAAGAAAAAATAACACACTTGGTCATAGTGAGTGGCAAATTTTTTGGAGCTCTTTCAAGAATCTGTAAGGAATAAATAATCTAAACCCATGCGCTACCCTAAACATTCGGTTACCTATTTTACCCAAAAAAAAATGTCACTGTCAATAAAATAATTGATTCTTTTATGGAAAAAATTTTTAAATATAGAAAAACCAATTCGAGCCAAAAAACTTGCAATGTCAATAAAATAATTTACTTAATTTTTTATAGAAAAATTTTCAAATCTAGAAGAACGAATTCGAACCAAAAAAACGTGCAATATCAATAAAATAATTTATATATTTTTTTATTGTATAAAAATTTTCGGAAAAAACCTGTTCGAACCAAAAAAAAAAATCAAAAAAACAACAAAAATTATCACGAAATTTTTTTAAAGAATATATAGCATAAATCCGTTTGCCACTCTAAAGCTCCAGTAAATAGCAACGTATTACTTTAAAATTGATTTATTTCAGTTTCTTACAGGACAAATTTTAAACCTACAAGAAATCTGTTTCACCCAAACAAAACTTGCAACATGAAAGTTCGACAATATCTCAAGGAATATCTTAGGGAATATATAGGTATCTTAAAGACACCCACCCTAAACATCCGGTAGATGACAAAATATGCCGTTAAAAGGGATTTATTTAATTTTCTTATAGAAATCTTCTAAAATCAGAAGAAATCTGTACAAATCAACAAAAAATGCAATAAACATCCACGAATAGTGCCAAATAAAATCTTCAACTTTAACACTTTGATAGATCAAACTATAATTCGAAAAAATTTAATTCAAAAAACAATTTTCCCGAAGTGATTGAGTCAACCCCCTCCCTGCCCCTCTCCCGCCAAAAAAATTGTACCAAACAAAACAGGCAACAATTTGGGAAGGGAGGAAGAGGAGGGTGACTCAATTTCTTGGGAAAAATTTAATTCAAAAGCAATTTTCCCGAAAAGATTGAGTCGACCCCCCTCCCTTACCTCGAAAATAAAATCCAAAAAACAGTTTTTCCCAAGAGATTGAGTCATCCTCCCTCTCTCCCCCTTCCACCAAATTCTACTATTTTTTTGGGGGGTTGACCCTTCTCTTCGGGAAAATTTAATTCAAAAAACAATTTTCCCGAAGACCTTGAGTCAATCCCCTCCCCGGCCCTCTCTTGCCCAAAAAAATTGTACCAAGCAAAGCAGCCTTCAAATGAAGTCCTAGAGCCTAAGTCAGCGAGAATAAATAAATTATGTCACTACGGTTGCAGTCACACGCGACGAGCACACGCTACATGAACCGACAAGTGTATAGAACCAGTGGATGACTCATCACATTTACCACTATGTATAAGGAAGACCAGGAAACAGTTGGGCTGATTTTGGAGGCAAGTTAGTTGGTGTTGACTTGGTAAGCTGCATCTTTCTTAATCGGATGTGATTGCGTGTGATGAATGAGTCATAGGGTCGTCGGTAGTATACGATTGGTGGCTTATGCAGCGTGTGCAATTCGAGAGACTGACCCCATTGTGGCATTCTTTAACTGCTAGCAAAATCTAATTTAGGCTGCTTTATCAGCAAAGATATGCACGAACTAGCCTCCAAATTAAGTTACCTAAACCGGTGACTCAATGCTTTATCATATTTTGGTCCTTTGATCTCTTTGTCAGAAGTTTTACATTGCATAGAGCAATAGAGACTACAACTCTACCTCTGGGCATATGAGAGTTGCATTCTGGTCGATCTGCTGGGTGATTTCAGGTATCTTGCGCGAGATACAAAAATTTATTACAAACAAATGATAAAAAAAAATTACTCCTACAAACTCAGGCTACTAAAACACATTTAATGCAGTGAATTATGCAATGTGTAAAAAGTTTCTTAGACAGGTGCTGCAACTGCTTGAAAAAAAATGATGATGGCCTAATGTTCGTGTTAGATGCAGCCCATTGTCATCAGTTTGGGAAAGAATTTACAAACAGAATTATCAGTACTAGCTGGACAAAGAAATCTAGTTCAGGATGCTTTCTCATCAAGGATATTTATGGACTGACCTTCAACCTAATTTATGTCGTACCCAAACCGCTAGCAAACAAATTTTAACATTTCGTTTTGCATTTTGCTCAACTCTCACATTGGGTACCAAAATTTTATTATACGGTTCAAGATTCTCTCAACTGATGTGTTTGTTTTTTTTTTCTTTAAGTGCCCTTTTTTAGCTTCTCAAGAATTCTTGGTCAAAACATATTTTTCTTAAATGATAATGTTACTATAGCAATTAGCAGTTACTGCTAATGAAATTTACTTTTCTCATTACTCGTTGTAAGCCAAATATTCTAAGTTTCCAGAGGAATTCAACCAACATGTCTTATATTAGCACGGAAATAATATAAACGCTTATGTATATGGACAAATACACATAACTAAACTTTCAAAACCTAATCTAACCTTATATATTTATATTTCACTGCGGTGTTATCGCTCTTGTGCACACCTGTGTAACGAAAACACGTACGACATACACATACGCATAGAACACGATTGGTATCTCTTTATCATCGCTGATACAAAACTTCTAGTGCAGAGGCGGTAGAAATTAGGCAATTACGGCTGTATTGGTAGTGGTATTATTACTGCTGCGTTCACAATTATTCATTTAGAAAATTGGCGTCGGCGATATTATCTTCGACATAATTATTATAATTTGAACATTAAAGTTCAGCAATAAATCTTTTTAGGATTCGGTTGGTTGCGTGTTGTATTAAAGTGCTTCTTTTAGCATGCAAGGAGATAATTTCATAGAAAATGTAATAAGTGATGGAGGTACAATTCTAAGAATTTTAAAAATTAAATTTGGGCAATTGCAATACATTTGATTGCGATAGAGAAAGTAAGTTTTCAAGAGACAAAATTTACTTCAAAAAAATTAATTTACTTTTATTTCTGTTACTAAAAATTTAACGATTCCTTCAAATAGTGACATTTGTTTCGGTTTTAATGGTTTTGTTGCCAATTCCAAAATGAACAAAGTAATATTTGCATACGGTTGTCCCAATAGGAATGCTTTGCCTGTATGCAATCATATTTAAGCTGACATAGTCCCTAATCCGCAGTAGACCAAAGGTATAAGGACAGGTTTTAAATAATATTGACGAAAATTATGAAATGAGTGTGAGTGGCATTTTGCCCTTGCAACTGTCAAAGTATAGAAGATCTCAGTCAGGCGGATTATTACCCAAGATTGACATTCTATCAACAACGTTTACTGAACACTCATGCATAATTTTAAACTTAGTATGTCAGCATTACATTGCAGTGTATGTTTGGAACCAAGTTTCAGTACCGAAAATCTCGCTCCTTCGGTTCGAAAGTTGGTAATGTGCAGGCAATCACAAGAAATGAGCCTTTTTGAATAGAAGTGTACTAAACAGCGGGAAGTACATTTGGACAAGATCTTATAGTCATAATAGAGCAGTGGAGACTCCAACATCAGGTATGTACTGCATATGAGAGTCATGTTCTAATCGATCTATTCGGTGATTTTCGAATATTTTGCGTGTGAAGCCAGGATTTATGAAAGGCAATTGATTAAGCATGAAGAGTTTGCGTGTGGGATGTTATACCGGTATATCATGGGCTCTCGTCTATATGAACAAATCATACATCAGGGAAATTTAAAGATTAGTCAGCATATACTGGGGAGAATGTCCAAAGGATAAGTTCAAACATTATTCTTTCGTGGAAAAATATCAAAAGAAGATACCATTGCAAGATTGAATCAAGACTCCTTTTGCTCTTCTTTCTTAGAAACATACCTATAATATAATAAGATTGTAGTAGTCACTGTACTATAGCAAAAGCAATGAAAGATGTTAACCGATTAGTGCCCAGATTTGTTTTCTCTATTTTTTTTTGCTTCAGATTTTTGTTTTTTTCCTCTTTACTGTATTGTTTACTACTTTTTCTTTGACATTAAAGTCCTTCCAATAACTTTTCTTCTATATTAAACTTTCAACATTGTCCTCAAATCGTCGTTTCTGTAAAATTGTTCCATTTTTATTTTAACAACCCCTTAGAACAATTCTTTTCGTGTCTTTCATAAATTTTAGATTTTCGAACTTTAAAGGTCTCAAAATCCTAGGACCCGGGACTGGAAGTGCGGCTTATAGATGCATATACTCGAAAAGCTTCTGCAACACCACACTAACAGTGACACTAACATTAATACTACTAGCACTAGATACGTATTTCAGTAACTAAGTTGCCATCTTCATCCTTGCAACTACACTGGTTGCAACGGTAATTTCGGGATTTCTGGTATTTATATAATCCAACAAAGATCCAACAAAGACGGGAGCCTACTCAAAACCGCGCCACTCTCTAATCCCTGCGCGTCGCGCCCAGCTCTAACTAAGTTGGGATGGAACTCGCTAGATGTGATGAGTCTGTCATTTGTCAGTAAGTTGTTATTGTAACACGGAAGGGTAAGGAGGCCTTCGAATGGGATCAACTGCTCAGATACCCAACGGACAGGACGTGAGAAGGCCAACTTAATCGGCTCCTTCATCTGCTGGCCAACTCCCTCGGCTCCGGCACTCTGGAATAACGGAAATAGGTTTTGTGTAGACCAACTTGACCGCCTCCTGCACTTGTGCGCCAACTTTCTCGGCTTCGGCCAGTCAGGAATAACAGAAAGTGAGTGTGTGGATTCAATCAGCAAAACGTGGTCTTTATATGCCCTAGTCAGATCATCATAATATACACCGCACATCAAAACTCGAATATACAGGTGAGATTAAAACTATTTACACATACATAAGCTAATACAAAAAAAAAACAATTTAAAAATAAATATTAACGCGATGAATGAAAGAAAATAATTTATAAAAATTGTTTCTCTTGCTGCGAACGCTGGAGTTAGTTACAAACTACAGTGTGGATTCTATTCACTCCTCTACCGGCTTAAGTTTTAGGTTATATAGAAAGAAGACGAAGAAGCAGTATCAGTAATGCAAAAATTATGAAATGAAAGCTTGCTTGAATAATGTCATGCTTATTCGGCAGGGTGTTTAGACAAACTGTAAACCTGCATTAGACTGATACAGACTACTTCTACACTCTCTTCATTTTTTATGTGAAATTGTTTTGCACTTAATTTACGAAGTCTTAACCATGTCATAAAGTTGCCATTTTTTCATTCAGTGGAATTGTTTACTTAATTTGGCATTTTCAGAGAGAAACTAACTACTAATCATATTTAGCAACGTTAGAATTGTAAAATTTACACCTTTTTCCGAAAAACTGGTGTTTTTTGTCTGTTTTTTTCTTCCACTATTCTCTTTTGAATGCTTGTCTTCTCTTCTTCTTTCCATTTTTTGTCGTATATAATTCTCACGTTTTCTGTAAATTGTGTATGTAATCGTTTTAAACTTAATTCCAAAGCATTTTAGCATATTTTTTTTCACTCTTTAGGTTTCATCATTTTCCGTAACCATTTAATATTTCGCGGATAATATTTCTAATTCTTATAACATTGTTTGTAGCTCTTACGCGTTGCAATTCTCTAATGATATAGAGTTTAATATAAGTAGTAACATTTACAATAATCATGCAATAGCACAAATTAACCGATATATCCATTCTTTTTTCCCTAGAAAAATGCAATTTAAAAGCGTGCCAGCAATTAAACTGATACCGATTATGACCAATTATAAAAACCGATTTCTTGCACATTCTCACGAACAGAAATTTCGTGCAGTATCGTTGCTGAGTACCCATTTAAAGGTGCGGGCACTATTAGTCTACAGCGAAGGAAAAAAATACGAACGCCCGGTCCAGTGAATTAACAGCTTATGTATAAATTATATGGTTTGATGTGTTAAAGTCGTATAATCGTGAATTAACAGATTTGAAAAATTCGGAAGGATAATTGTGTTCCGCTCTGAATGCATTGTTAAATGTTCTCGTGATGCCTTATGAATGTGGAATTTCCATGAAAGCAGAAGTCTTGCGTGTAATGTTGAAATTTTAACAACGTGCACGTTATCGGACATTTTTTTATCCCCCGGGTGCAAGTTGGCTAAGCGATTCCGAACTTCGGTCAATTCGCATTCCGGTTTTGAAAAATGAACGCAAGGTAATGAGTAATAGACATGAAACTTCTGATGCGGAACTATGTACTATCAAAATTGTGCAAGGTACTTTACATGAGCGGAATAATACATCCCTAGCACGATTTTTTTTATATTAAATTGGACGTTTTGGACGTATGTAGATATTCCTACCGCATCTTGTAACTTTCTTGCACCCTTGTCATCACGGTGTTTCCATTAAGTGTTATAGGTGTGGTCGCTTATAAAACGCGATGCGCTAAACGGTCATGTTTCTATCTGGTTAAACTGTAGACTGTGTAACACATGTACGTAGGACTGAAATCTGGTTATGTAAGAAGGTATCCCATGTTTGTAATAAAGTTATCTCCATTCTGCGATTAGTGAGTTCCTCGAGCTAGCAGGGTTTCTCGTTGCTCTACGTGGGTGTCCACAACAATTCAAAGGAGAGACTTGACTGCGATCATTAGTGGTGACAGTACCAACAGTACAAATCATCCGTTACTGTATACGAAATGGTTACGATATCGTCGCTTTATCATCCGGGGTACATTAAGGAATGTTAGCGAATAAGATTGTTGTTGTTAAGCTCCATTATTAGTCTCTTATTGCAGCTTATGTGTGTACTTTCGATATCCGTATAATGGAATATGCGTACTTTTGATGAAGATGAGAATAGTATGACCTACTTTGCGGCGTATTGTAGATGCTTTATCTGCACAAATTAGAATATAATTCATCTAGAGATTAATTCCGATTATAATAATTAGGACCTACAAGTGCATGATAATGGTATCTGATCCTTCCGTCTTAGCTATCCATCTGACGAATTTCCTTAAAGATTGAGATAAAGTTATTAATCTTCAATTAATAAAAATTGAAATTTCGACTATCAACGACGTTTGAGAGGAGAGAGAAGCAAAATAGGAGCTCCTGCTCTTAAAATCTGCTCTCTTTCTCTGTTGTTATATTAAGCCAGTTCCTTAGCTTAGCTTTGCCATCAAAATTGGTTGTGCATATATGCCTTTACGTCCGAAAAATATACTAATTCCCCCAACTCTAGGAGCTAGACCACGTACCATTACGACAAAACGCATATTCAAAGCTGTTAGACACATAGAATGCGACTCAGATTGATCACCCCCTTCCTTTTCTCCTCACCTGAGAATTCTTGTCCAGTAAGAACAAATGCATTAAAGTAACCGCTGATTCAGTATTAGAAGAAGAGGAAGGCCTGCAAAACCTGCAGTTTTGGAAGCATAATCTGAAATTTTTCTTTTATGACTTATCACAGAAAGAACTTTAAAAAAACTTTAGCAGGTACTCTACATTGTTCTAGATTCGTTTAATGTTGTCCCAAAGTTATGGGTGATCTAAAAAATGCTTTTTTGGTTCACAATCTGTTTTTGCCCATTCTTTCAATAACGGAACATGCAAGGTTTTGGAGGTTAGGGCAAATTCAGTGATCACATACGTTTGTTTGTAGACTACAACTTGTTAATTAGATAATACACAATTATATAAAGTGCATTTTGAATGTTTGGGCCATCGTTTTGGTATTATTATATAAATAAACGACGCTTTTAACAATTTTATTAACAAGTTTCAATTTTGGAACAGTGGACATGAAAGGCTACAGGTAATCTTTTTGTATTCCAGATTTATACAACTGAAGAGTTGGCACAATTATTGGAAGGTGAGGATTTTTGGAAAGCAGGCGTTAGACTTCAACAATAAATCTTTGGGCACGCTTTATTTTTATGTGTGCATTTTTCAAAAAAAACCTAATTATCTCCGAAAATATCAATGTCAAGTACATATGAGACATCTAGAAGATGTAAAATTAGACGACCAAGTAATAAAATACAGGTACACATTTGAAAAGAATAAGTTATGATTCTTTTAAAAATTGACGTGCCATAGTGAAATAATGCCACATTGTAAGCGGCTGTCATCGTCGCCAAAACATACTCCAACATGTTTTTAAGCATATTATGAATCCCAAATTCTGATTTTTTGAATAAATAATTGCTATAGCAATTTTTTTAGAAAAAAATCGCATACATAACTACAAAACGCCCAAATAAAATTGGAAAAAGTAAAGATATTTATGAAGCTTAACAATAGGTAAATCCAAACAGATAAGGAGTCTTTGCCGTTGGAGTTCAACACCTGAAAAGAGGAATTATCGGGGGAATCCAGCAAATAAAACCAAACTTTAAATTGAGTTTTCTATTTTTTAGCCAATTTTTCGCACTGTATTCAGGGCAACTACGAGAACAAAAACCATGGTCAACAATTTTTTAAAAAATAATTGTTTAAATTGTAAGTAAACATTATTTTAACAATTATTTTATAAAAAAAAATTTGACCATTGTTTTTGTCATTGTAGTTGCCCTGATGAAGAACTGAACTCCGAAAAAGAGGAATTATGGGGGAATCCAGCAAATAAAACCAAACTTTAAATTGAGTTTTTTATTTTTTTAGCTAATAATTCGCACTGTATTCAGTGCTTCATCAGATCAACTACAGGGACAAAAACCATGCTCAAAAATTAATAATACAAAAAAATATAAAAAGCCGTTTTTACGACCAGGCCATCCTCGCCCAACCTCCTACCAAAACTTTTATCAGTTTATGTCAAAATTGATGGATTTTCGCCCGTTTAATATTGTTCCAAAGTTGGTGGTAATCTAATGAATGTTTTTTTTTTGGCAAGGTTCAGTGTTATTTTGTAGAGACTTGTGAAAAAGTCTTGAACAAACATAGAAATTAATATGTAGGCTTAATCTAAGGCTAACCTAATTCGAAAAGTTTTGTCAAGATGAAGCAAATAAGCTAAAGAAACCGCTGATCCAGTTTTAGAGAAGATGAAGGACTAAATAGACAAGAAAGCAATTTCGGAGCAATCGTCAATTTTTGTTTGTGACTTATTAGAGAAGAATTAACTGAGATCAACTAAGATTAACTGAGAAGAGAGTAACAGAAGAACTGATGATGAAACTGTGCGAACTATGAATAGTACTTTCAGACATCCATAAACTCGGAGCACCTTCCCTTTCTTCAAACATGTTTTTCCAAAATTGTCGAAATTGATTTGGGATTGTTGTACACTGTTTCAGAGATTTACAAAATAATACAGAACCAGACCATAAGCAACTGTTTTTCCTGTCAGCCTCTCCTCTTTCTCTTTTTCAAAATTCTAAATTTAAATCGACCTAAATATTGTTCCAAAACTTTTGATTTCTCCCACCTTTCTTTTATGAAAGATTGAGGAAAACGAATTTTGCTAGATTCCCCGTTTTTGTTTTAATCAAAATTTAACAGTTAGTTCATATTGTTCTAGTTTAGTTCGGATACCTGACCAAAAAATATTTTTGACCCACCCTGAAAAGTTTCGTGCAGAAGAAGCAAATAAACGAAAAGAACCACTGATCTAGCATTAGAAAATATGGTTCAGAAAGACAAGAAGGCGGTTTTAGAGCTATAATCTGTCTGATGTTTGTTCTTTTGCGCTCTATCAGAGCAAGGAGACTAATGTGAAGATGAAGCTGTTGTGTGGATGTTCCGGGTTGTTCTAAATTTGTTCTATACTGTTCCCGAGTTGTACAAAAGAATACTAAAAAATTACCAAAAAAATGCGTTTTTCTCAGTTAGTCCAGTGTCAGTTTAAAATTCAAAATTTTAATTATCTGGTATGTTGTTCCAAAACATAATACTTTACCCATATTGTAGAAAACTTTCACGTGACTGATTAAATTAGGTCTGGTAGTAGTAACAAGATGAATGGCCCTATCAAATAAGTTGCCAATGACGTTTTACCAATAGCAATATCAAGGACAACAATAACAAGGACAGCTGGTTCTCATGTCCATTGATGTCCATTCATTAAGGATTTATTGGTGAAGCTGTTTCTTTAGTCGCCAATAATATTGTTTCTTGTTTGGTATATGCCAGTATGACCAGTTTAAGGGTTGCAGTCCATGTTGTAAGGGCCACTGTTCAAAGACTGCTTATAGAGCAGCCATAAGTAGAAGTGCCTGAGGATGGAGCATCAGTGAGGAAAGAATATTGGAAACAATATGGAGCACACTGAATAGGTAAACTGAATAGGGTAACAGATCAAGGTAGTGTAACTGCTCAAAGCATCGATGAAGCCATATAGAAGAGCCTACCTTTGCAAGCGGTGACAGACAGACGATGGACAACATTATACTGTATTTTGTTTTTATTTTGCTTACGCAGACTTATTCCCACCGTTCACAATCTAATTTGGCATTCCCAATACACATATTAAGTCATTATTACCAATTTTCCCACCACCAATCTAACAATCGTCGGCTAGCAATTTATTACGTCGTTAAAAGCGAAAACTAAATTAACCCAACAAATTTTCCATTTCTCATTAAATTTGTGCACGACAATGTAGTTGGCAGCGCTCAAGTGCTCAATTTATACTATTATTGGTATTATTAAGATTGCAATTAATTGCACAATAAAACGTAGCGTTTTATGCACATGCAAATTTACATCAATTTAAAATATAATAACGATTGTAAAGTTCTCAGTCGTTTTGCTTACTCTCCCTGTGCGCGTACAAGTATACATATATGTAAGTATGTATAACATACCTGCGTGTAGCAAAACGGTGAACGACTTAATGGTCTCTTTGTTTCACCACCGCTGGAGTCACTTAATACTTGCCACAGAACACATTCGTATATAATGCCGGCAATAATAAAATTGTGGTGTTTATTGGGATTTCGTAATATTTACCGTGAACATGAATCCAATCAAATCGGCCAATAAAGAAATTTGTATCGAGTGTTACGCATCATTAAATTCAATAAGATGCAGCTCGTGTATACACAGATCTTCTGTGGTATTTATTGACCATTTTGCTATCGGTTGTGTACAGTAACACCTGAACAGATTGCGAAATTATCCGTAGATAATTTAAATTATTTGTCGATCAATTTTAAAAGATTTCTGTAATAAAGAAGTAATTCTTGAACGTAACTTATTTGGGATGTATTCACATCACTGATTACTACTCAGTCCAGTAGAGAAATCCTTGATTTTGCTTATAATACTTTCGCTTTTTGTATTGCACTTGTGTTTTATACCTACCTTCAACTGTATTTGAACTATTGCGTACATAGGAAACTAATTCTTAATTCGCTATTAGCTGCTGATAATTCTTTCTAAACCCTTGCGGGAAAAGAAGCGTTGGAATGAAAGGACTCTTATTTTCCTTAACCTTCCTACTACTTCCCATACAGGTGCCCAATATTTTGTTGTTGAATACACTAGGCTATAACTCTGTTATCTGGGGCATATATTGTAAAATCCGCATCACATTAGGCAAATTAATCTGGCTGCTAATTTGGCGGAAAATTTAAATGATGAATTACAATGAAATCAAGTACTTATTTCCACTTCCATATTTAATTTAATTTAAATATACAACACATTTATAAAAAAATAAATGCATAATAATTTTAATATGGATTTTATTATTTGCATTATACATATTTGTAGTACATCAAATATATTAACATAAAATTTGTATTTCAGAAATTTAAATACTATGTCACATACTATTATAAATCACAATAGAAAGAAGCGCTAGCTGGTCGATCAAACTACAATAATGATATATTTTAAATACATAATTCTACAGTTCTTCAACAGAATCACTATCACTGTCCATATCACTGTCGCTTGTGTCATCATTTCCAAACAGAATAATAAATGGCTTGGCCACATCATCTATTAAGCCATCTAACTTGCATGTTTTGCCAATTGTTTGTAACAACACTTGTCCTCGAAACACCTATTATTATTGTTAAATATAAATATACATATTTGTGAATATTTATGTATGTTACCTAAAGTGTTTGAAATTTGTAGTGTAGCCCGTTTCCTTAGAGGCGTTGTTGATAGTCCACTTGTATTAAGCATGGTGTCGATCCATTTTCACAAACAAATAGTTAAAAAAACTAATTTTCTTGTTTAAACGTAGTAAAAACACAAAAAGATAATGGAAAAATATTTAACGAAATATGTATTTTATTTTTTATTTATTTATTTATTCTCTCTTCTTCATTTTACAAAAAAGAAAAAATATAATAATAATAATAAAAATAATAATAATAATAATAATAATAATAATAATAAATGTACATATTTATGAATATTTATGTATGTTATCTAAAGTGTTGGAAATTTGTAGTGTTATCTGTATTTTCTTTATTGTAGAATTACTATTTTCTTGTGTATGTTCACTATAACTTTGTTTTCCTGTACAAATGTCCACGACCCAGAGTAGCACGTTTCCTTAGAGGCGTTTTTGATAGTCCACTTGTATTAAGTATGGTGTCGATCCATTTTCACAAACAAATAGTTAAGAAAAACTAATTTTCTTGTTTAAACGTAGTAAAAACACAAAAACATAATGGAAAAATATTTAAGAAAATATGTATTTTATTTATTTATTTATTTATTTATTTATTCTCTCTCCTTCATTTTACAAAAAGAAAATAATATATAGTAAATAAAAATGAACATACATAGAATGAAGAGAATCACAAGGTTCAATTCAATTACAACTAAAATAGTTGAATTGCTCTTCCATTGAACCTTTAGTAAACAAAATGTACACAAATGAAAACGAACAGTTTGCCAACATGGCGCACCACCCTGCCAGCTATAGACCGATTTTCATTTTGAGTGCATGCTACAAGCTTGTGGAACGTCTCTTTCTACAGAGAATCAGACCATTCATCGATCCCCACCTTCCCGTGGAACAGGCTGGGTTGAGGACGGGTAAAAGCTGTATAGAGCAAGTCTCAAATTGGACTACACACATAGACTCTGACGATAGGTGATTTGTTTAAGGATTTGACGGCTGTCTACGATACCATCTGTAGAGAGAGCCTTCTATGCAAGTTACTCAGGGTTGTCAAGTATGCAGCTACCACGATGCTATTAAATAGTATGCTTTCCAACAGACAGCTAACCGTTTTCCCCAATGATTAGGCCAGTTCTTCCAGAACACTCAACAATTGGCTTCCACAAGGTTGTGTTCTCGCCCCTTTAATTTTAAACTTATATATTTATGTACATATATCGGATTTGCCTACAACTATAAGTGGACAATTTGGATAGGTACGCAGCACTTCAAAATCATAGTTTGTTGTATTTCAGCTGTTTTTACCTTAACAACAGGCTGGCTAACGTGCCCTTGATGGATACTTTTAATGAAGCCACTCTTCCCCAATTCACAGTCTCCATCGTCTAAAATACTTTTCCATATCTGCTAGGTGCTTATTGGGGGGTGTCTATAAAAGCTACTCTAGTTTTGTACTTTTTATCAATGAAATTTTTTATATATGATGTTGGTCGCATCAACTTCTGCCAGCTCGAAACTGCGCTTGCTCTATAGGAATACTAGACTTAAGATCTGCATTTATTGTTTGCAGTATTAGACGCTCTAAGAGTTTATAAAGAACACAAAATAGTGATATGGGCCGATAATAAGGTGCATCTTTGCTTTGAATTTTATCTGACTTCACTATGGCAATGACATTTACATGTTTCCAGCGTATTGTTAGGTGCCAAGTAATGATAATCTTTGTGAGAACTGTGGTCAGCCATTGTCGCGCATATGGAACTAATTTGTGTGCAAACTCAGATTCCATCATATCCTGCTGCCTTTCCAGGTTTGAGTGCCTGTATGGAGGTATTAATCTCATACATGGGTATGTCTTTAGTGATATGTCGATTGGACTTGGTAGCGAGAGGTTGGTAGCGATTTGGTCAGGCGTATCCTTATTATTGATTTGTATCTTCCCACTTCTACCATCAGTTAACCCACTAAGAAGGTTCCATGCTTTTTTAACGATTCCAATAATTATTTTCCCGCTTCCTAGTCTTTAGAAGTTTGATACCTCTCCAATAAGATCTTGGATTTGTCCGACCAGCCAGGTATGTAATTTTTTATATACGATCTGGGGGTATTTGCTTGCAACTATGGCGCATACCCACCGCTCGTTATCTAATTTGGCGTTGACAGTACTAGTTACTCACATGAACTAAACGCTGTGTCAGTCCAAACCCAATAGGCACAAGACACGACATTAACTGTGTGATACTTCGTTAGCAGGTAGATAAAATTTTGAATTAATCCAATTAGACCACAAATATGCTACATGGTGTTATATTGACGTATACAATGTTGGATGTCTTATAGCAGCAACTTCTTATAGAACTCTTCCGTATTGCCGCCTACCATATATTACTTTTAATTACCTTCGGAGTGAGGAGAGAGATGTAAACCTTCATTAAGTTCATTAAATTAATCCCCACACATCGAAGCTTGATACATATCGTTCTCATTGCTCTAACGTATTTATCTTCATATGCAATTCCATGCGAGTTCATCATTGATGTTTTGATAAGATTAATTAAAACGTAATTATATTAATTGTGACGCACAACGTAGGTATGTACACATATATACTTATATATACATACATGTATATATTTACAAATAAACCTGCTTCTATAATAATTATTAATTATTCATGAAGCATTAGTGGAGCAATTATAAACATTAAGACTGGCTACCTGCGTTACTTTGCCCGCGAAAAGACGCGCAAAGTGAGCTTCGTGGCGGAAACAGGTCTCTGCCACTTTGTAGTTGGAGATTGGTGCGAAACGCGTGCGGATGTGATAGAGATAGTAACGTTACGTTCATAAATCAAGGCAAGCATATTAACTAGGCGTTGCATGGTAGATATTGTATCGATCTGTTTTCCTTTTTTTTTGTGTGTTCAGCCTCGTCATACACTTTGTCGGCTTGTTTAAATATAAAATGAGCTTATTAATATTGCTATGCTAGCTCATATATGGCAGCAGATTCTAATTCCTAGATTAACTTCGATGTGTCTCAAAACGGCGTTGTGTGAAGATAGTTTTCAGTTTGTGGAAAAGGAAGAACCGCACGGACTTGATCTGGTGGTTTGGAGAGGCCAAACTATCCCAGAATTGTGCTTTCATGTCAATAGCTTTTCTGCAATGTTTAGTCTCACACAAACTATCCATCTTCTAGAACAGTTTTGATTAAAAACTTAGTTGACAGTTTGCCCTGATTGTACAAACTACGATAGTTAATACTGTGAACAAGCAAATTTTTTCGGTTAGAATTAATTTTCGATATGCTTCGAGGCTTTGTCGAGAAGTCGTATTCAAAAATTGAGGTTTTGTCATCTGTAAAAATCTAGATATTTGGAAACTGGTAAGGAGAGCAACACATGTTTTTTCAAACGTCGTTGTGCTCAGGTTTTAGGTACCATTTTGGCATTGACCTTTGGCAAGTACAAGTCTTCAGTTAATATTCCACACAGGCATCCTCATTTCAGAAATCCACCTATTCCTCAACGACACAAACGATGAACGAGGGCTTAGAATTTGCGTTACTACCACCATTCGTTACCGTAAAATTAGGTTATAAGTATTCGAAAGATGTCAAAGATGAAGAGTACCTGTAAGCTGTCGAAACTGTCGTTCAGGATCCGAACATCAGGTCCCTCTTGGATGACGAAACAAAAACACGCGAAGCTATCAAACAACAATTGGAAGCGGTAGCCGAACTGACCGAAGCGTATACAAACAGGAGGCGAGGACGATTTGTGAGGCTGGTGCTAATTTTACGAATTTCCTCAAGGAGAACGCTATTTTGTTCGGAACTAACCTGTTGGAGTCGTCTATGAAATTCCTCGTAGAGGAGTAAGTTTTTGAATAGGTGTAGGTGGAGTATTTTGACATTCTATGAATTTGTATGGAAGAAGCTTCAGACGAAGATGCCAAATTGATCGAAATGCTGAAAGATTTATTAGTGCGATATCAGGTGAAGAGAGATTATACTTATAATGTCGCACCAGAACATGTTCAGGAACATATGAAGAAAATCTTGGGTTTAAAACATTCTGGGGATAGATTTAAGTTTTTCTACGAGAAGAAATACATCTTTAATGATCAAACTTTGGCTATTAAAGGTTAAGCCATATATTTTCATGGCATTGCCTTAATTTTGATCTAAAATAAAAAGATTTACAATTCACTTTGGTGTTTTTTTTATTCAGAAGAGCAAAACAAGCTTGCTCATCACTATACTCTCAGCTAGGCTATTAATCAGCGTAGCAATTGCTTCTATGGGGATTCCAATTTTTGTCGTGGGCTCCATCCTTTGCAGGGCTTGTTCTTAGCGCTTTTATCCAGGTTAAAATATCAAGTTTATCTAACCCATCCGCCCTCCATCTTTCTCACCCTCCATCTTTCCCACCCTCCAATGTGACATTAGCATCAAAAACACGTGAGAACACTTTCCAGCAAATTCAAACCATTAATTCCATACAATCTACCGAAAGCACGTCTTTAAAGCCTGACCAAAATATCCGTTTAAAATCAATTTTGTATGCAAGCAAATTTTTTAAGGATCTGTTCAATTGTAACTGATTTGTTACCATGCAGTTCCATCAATCAATGATCAAAATAAGCAAAAGTTAGAAGAAAATTGGATTTGATCATTTTTGCAGAGTCACATTCCATTTAATGACTTGTAGCAAGAATCTTGTCAGGAGCTATAGAGTTCCCTTATCCTGAACAGACATTGCAGTCAATATAACTTAGCATCCATTGCATTGGCAAAAAAATCTGCTTTTGTTTTGCTGAGACTGCCACGGCAAACGGTATACATTTGTCGTGGCTTCATGTTTCTGTTTTTTCTTGACTTATGAGTTATCGGACTTTTGCATAAAGAACTTCTACACTCAAGAACATAATAAATGTATTCGAAAATACAGATCTGCTTCCATTGAACCCAAACCTTGCCGAGAATGGTGATTTTGATGTATGTAAACTGAAAAAATAACATGCCGAAGGCAGTTGCTTCATCTTTAGGCAAAATGAAGATGGTATCAATATTGAACATTTTAGTAATGCAGTTATCGACTTAACCTGCTTTGCTTGCCCCAGTTTTTACTATTTTGATAAGCTTTTGAAAATGTGTGTGCACTGATTGACTAAGCATCTTTCTCATTAAATACTCTGTTACTGTTGAGTTTTTGGCGTCAATCTCAACTGATCTGCAACCACGTGTGTAAATATGATCCATTCAATTGAGCAGCCTAACAAACCCGGGATGAAATAGTGTAGCAGAATTTTATCGATGAGTAAGTAAGAAGAAGAATGCAACTGATGACCTGACTAAGAAGTAGGTCGAGAGAACCCGTTCATAAATTTGGGGAAATTTCCAAATTACATTTAGACTACCTGCAATAGGTTTTGTTCTCATTGAATTGCAAAGAAGTTGACTGAGAATAACAAAATTTTCCAAATGGTTTCAGCTTTGATGTTCTTCACCCTTTCTAACACTTAAGGAGAAGAATCTGAAATCTATTCCTATAAGACATCTGTGTTCAATATAATGCCACAATATCAATAGTTACGGCAATGAATAAATCTAAACTCTCAAAGAAAAAAAATGAAATAACTTCAAATAAATCTTCAACAGCTGCAGCTATAGGGGCTAGCGTGTTTTTGAACCAAAAATTGTGTTGCCTATGAAGTGTATGCATCTAGTCCATCATCACTGAGAGACATTAAATATAAAAGTAAAGGAATGCTGATTTATGGAGTTGCGAGCTATGACAGAATCAAGAAACAATATTTTATGAAAAAGCGATTGAAGAGCTTGTCTACAGGTAAAAGTTTTTTATTATCAAATGTGATCTAGTAAAAAAAGAACCTAGAGAAGCAGTCTCAATATATATATTTTTTTTAATTTTAGCTTTCTTGGTGTAACAACGATGTAGCATTAACTATACACATAAGTTGCAAGAAAAAACGTGAACTAAATTTCAACGCACCTTTTAAAATTAATTTTACTTCAAACGAGTTCCTCACTTCCTTGCTGCCATTATGTTGTAAAAATTCGCAAGATGTCTATCCGAACACAATTGTTCATGTGTATCAGATCATATTAACCATGACTAATGGAGCGTAGCAGCATTTGACCAAATCTCTACTTAACTGTGCTACAATTTAGAAGGAAAGGTGAAACGTCGAAAGAGACTAATGATATATTAATGTTTTCAATTGTTGGTAGCGGTCGTTCCTGCAAAGAAGACCCATTTTAGATTGCCCATATATGTATAGAATAAGTTGTACAGTTAAAAACGTAGAAAATTGATATAACGTCTTAATGCGTCTTGTGAAATCACTTAGCGAAATTCTCTCGACATTTACTTTGATTGGTTCTTTTTTCTTTTTCGTTTTTGTTGAATTAGTGAATAGTTTTCCGTATAATTTCAACTTCAGTAGACATACAATGTGGTCATATACTTCTACCATACAGAAGGCAATGACATTTTTCTTTTTTAAACTTAAGTTGACTTATATGATAGTGTGTGTGACACAGGTCATATTATCCTGATGACAGGATAGGTTTTGTCGTTTTAACAAATAACTAGAGACAAACGTTTTAATTGAAAAAATGAAAACTCTAATAATAAAAACAGTTAAAATAAAGATTCAACGTGAGCTGCTTCATTTTCTATAAATAATGCCACTCTTCGACTAAACATACAGATTGGACAGGAAAGTATCTATGAATGGGCAGTGATCCACTGTGTACGAGTGAATAAAGCGCACAGATGTGTGGATATTAGACAGACAAGTGCGGCTATAGAACAATCCTTTGTGTTGTTGCCAGTTACGCGCACGCTGTTCAACTAAGGTTAAGTTAGTATCAGTATAGAAGCAGACAGAAATCAGTAAAGACCATGCTTTGTTGACGTTGTTGAACCAAATAAAGCGTAAAGCAAATAACAATATTTGAACAATACTTAATCATGTTTCCTGTTCTACAAATATTGATTATCAATAGCTATCAATTTTTCACAAAACAAAACGAATAAAAATAGATTCTAAAGAATTATCTAAAAAAGGGAGAATGAGAAAATATATTTAAAATTCTTTACATAAAAATAAATAGATTTTTTTTTGTAGAAATACAAAAACTGAAATTACTTAACGACCGATTCAAAGAGTTCTCTAGGCTGCAATTCCCAATAGCCTAACCGGTCATAAAATCATCTCCTTACATTAGCCAGCATTTCAACAGGAATGGTGTTGCACGCCTTTTCCATTTTATTGTACAGCTCGTCTAAAGTTTAAGGCCTTTCGTGGGGATGTCCCCCCAAGAAGTCATTCGGCGCTAAATCAGGGGATCGAGATGGCCAAACTATGTTACTCCACGTACTAATGGCATGTTCAGAGAAATTAACGTTAAGAATTGTTTAACTACCCTTGTCTTATGAGCCGGCTACCTATCTTGTTGTAGCCAAATATTCTCTAGATGGCCAGTTATATTACGTACGGCAGAAATAACGTTATTTTCAAAGAGATGTAGGTACCTTTCGCCATTTAGTTTACTGTTTATAAAAAATGGTCTTATAATCTGATCACCCAGAATACCTGCCCAGACGTTCAGTTTTCTAGGATATTGTGATTTGGCGGCTATAGTTAGATGTTTGTTTTCTTGGGATCAATATTGGAGACGGATTATGATGACCGCAAAGTGCGAACGATGATTCGTCCGTAAACAAGATATGTTGTAAAAGAATTTCGTTTCTGTGAAATTTTTTGGATTCAATTTTCGACCAATCAAAATTAATCCTTTTATGTCACATGTATCAGGATATCCAATCAACATTTGATTATACTGATAACTACCCCGGAATGTTATCGCTAGCGATAACACCCCAGCTGTCACCTGACTTAATGTCATCACTGCTTATGTAAAACTTTTGACAGTTTCAAATTTAATTTTCGAAATGTCACGATTTGGAGAACTAAATAGTGAAAATATAGATAAATTGGAAACAAATTCAGCAACTTCTGCAAGCTCATTTAGTTTCTCAAATTGTACTTTCAATAATTGTTCTTTTATAAATAAATGTTAACGTTAGTTTAAAAAACCAAAAATTTTCTGACCAAATATCCCACGGACAGAGATAAATCCTCATAATTTTATTAGTTTCCTCGAGCACGTTTCTTTAGGTAACATGTTACCAAGCAACGTGCTCTCGGAAACTAATAAAATTATTTCGTGATTATCACTGTCCTAGGGATATTACTACTGACAATTTTCTCTTATAGACTCACTATCCCTAACTGTAGTCGTTGGAATTTCTACAACTTCGGCAATTTGACGGCTCGAACACAGTCCATTAACTTCAATTAAAACACATAATTTGAGCTTTCTCTCAATTCTTTCCTCAGAATGCGATGGTTCTCTTTGATTGCCCTTTTTACATTGTGAACATCCTATAATATAACTATTATCAGTAGTACCAGTATTTATAATAATAATAATAATAATAATAATAATAATAATAATAATAATAAT
>SMLS01066638.1:0-18094 GCA_004785975.1 Popillia japonica
GCCTAATATCCTACCAAATATAAAATTTGCGATGCATCTCTGTTCCACATCAGTGGTTTCATCAACGGCACCCATATAAAATGATCTTTTACTTTTTGCTTAATTTGTTTAGTGTTGTGTTATACAAATCGGTAACATAATATTTTCGCCATGTTGACTCGTCTGGAATGCTTTGTTTCGTATTCTTTTCCATTAAATTGCAAAAAACTAGATTCTTTAATTTAGCTAATGGACTGTCAGCGCAAATAAATACAAAGTTTTTCGGAGAATATCGACTGTTTAGGTCCAGGCTAAATACTTATTTAATACTTTCGCAGATTATTTGATTATCTGCTACAGAATATTTCTTTGCATTTCAAACAAGAAATAATAACATATTTGTAATTTCAACAGAAAATATGCACTAATGGTCTAAAGAAGGAAAATATGCATTTATCGAAACAAATACCTAAAATATGCATCTGTATATATGCAGATATGTAAATGCATATTTATCCTAAGCCTACTGGTGACACGCGGTATCAAATGCTTTTGAGAAATCTAGTAGTATAAGTACGCTATTCAAACCATTGTCAACAGACGCCATAATATCAATAAGTACATACGTCAGGGCAGAGGCACTACTAAGACCCTTTCTAAATCCCGATTGGTAATCAAACAATATGCTGTTTTGCATAGAAATTCATACATTTGATTATAAAGAACACGTTTTAAAACCTTGGAGAGAACAGGCAGAATACCTATAATTTTCAAATCGGAAAACGAAGTTGGATTGGGCTCTTTTGGCAAAGGTATACCAAGAGCAGCTTTCCAATTAGTAGGAAAGTATGATTGTTCGATGCAACAGTTTATCAAATGTAAAACGATGGGATCTATAAAGGGACTACAATATTTCAACACGGAGATACCATCAAAACCACAGGCGTTAGTACTAATACTGTTAAGAATTGAATTAACATCCTCAACGGTAGTCAAGTGAAACTGAAAATGGAAACTAGGATCCATAAGAGTATTACTGTAAGAATTAATGAGTTCATCGCATCGATTCCTCACAGCCTCAACAAACGAAGCAAAATACAAATTGATTTCAGACACATTTACTAACTGAGAAGGTAAAGCAACCTCAGGACGAGAACCAATATTGAGAACCTTAAGACTAGACCACAAACTTCTAGGATTAGAACAATTAGCTGCAGAATTTAGAAATTTTCGTTTTTCTTTTCTAATAGCACCAACAGTAAAATTCCGAAGACTTTTAAAACGATTCCAATCATCATCAGACTTACTGCTTGTAAACTCACTTAAAGCTCTATCACGCAGTTTCATAAATGTTTTAATATCTTGAGTTAACCAGACGCTCTAATGTAGTAATATTTAATAAATACTGTATATGATTCGACCAAAAAAAAACTCAAATGAGCGGATACGAAGCATATGTGGTTTGCTTAACTTTTGAGGCACAACAAATCAGTCCATTTGAGAATTGAAAATTTACATGGAGAATTTCGTAGTTACTTTATATAAATTTTAAGTTAAAAAGAAAATGCCTGTAATAGGCGCTCATAGTCTGTTGTTGGAATCACCCTGCCATTATTTCTTTTTTTGTGTTTATTATTGTGACATCTCTCGACGTTATAACGTTTCTAATTTGAGAAATATGTTTGTTTGATAAACAGATTGTTTTCTACTCTGTAATGAAGCTATCTGAATTTGTTATTAATTTTTTATACTTTCAAAACTTAAGGATGATTGGAAAATGCATAATTCTTACTGCGTATGTATATTAAATATCAAAAATGTTAAAATTTATATTACCTACATACATATATCATGACACAGGAAATGGTAAACATGTTGAGATTGCGCTTTTGAGTTACGTTTCGGATTCTGTACACACACACATGAAGAGTTTAACGTCATAGATATTACAGCTAATTAATTATACCTAAACTGGAATACTGTGTTTCTCTTTATATTTCTAACATACATACATACTTATTTGTATGTACTACGTTATCATCAACTTAAAATGTGTAATTAAGTTAATTTAGAATGATTATAAACAAAAACAGTAATGTAATATTTACTTTCTATTTGTATTTGTATAACTTAGAAATTCATTTATTCTTACTTTTTACATCGCATCTGCGGTGGTTTATATTCTGCGAAAATGAATATCATTACGATATTATCATTTGCTATCCTAGTAGATTGTTTTACTTATTAGCGGTTAATGAAAAATATTGATTTAATATTGATTAATAGAGTTTTGCAATAAGCCAGTTAAGCTTTGTAGAGCTGTTGTAGAATTAGTTGCCTAAGTTTAACAATTCCAGATAAGATATCAATTAAAATGATATGATTAGGATAAAAATAAGTACAAACTCAAGCATTATGTTAACTATTTAATTATTAATTAGTATAAATTTTGTATTATTTCTAATTTAGGAAAATAATAATGCCTTCGATGCACTACATGCAGCTATAATATTATACCAGTATAACATATAAATGTAAATAAATAAATAAATACATTCTGTCAGCTTATACAATGCGAGCAATAATGATTGAAGCGTTCCAAAGTTACTGAATATGGTGAAACGAAGTATACATAAGTGTAGGAATAATCAACATAACCTAAACAATAAATATAAAGAGACAAATTGACAGACAGATACACTACTTGACAGCAAATTCAAATGCATTATGGGTAAAGATCTAATTAGAAGATAGTTTTGAAAAATTAGAGACAAATATAAAACCAGCACGATTCAATCTTTGTTACTCGCACTATACTTAATGTTATTATTTCTAATAAACTTGATAAAAACTTTCAATTTTGCAAATTAGCAGTTCCTATACATACACAGCTGTAGTGGAAAATTACTTTGTAGG
Source organism: Popillia japonica (assembly GCA_004785975.1). Classification (NCBI taxonomy): domain Eukaryota; kingdom Metazoa; phylum Arthropoda; class Insecta; order Coleoptera; family Scarabaeidae; genus Popillia; species Popillia japonica. The sequence goes on from SMLS01066638.1 coordinate 2,896, forward strand.
TATATAAAATGGGCTAATTAAGAGGTTCAAGAGTATAATTATAACGGATGGTATTTTAAACACAATTTACCGTAAGAATAAAAATTATCATTTCTCACTTGAGTTCTCTTGTTTCTACTGTTTTTTTACTTATGTAGTGTGCCTACCTTCCGCATCTAATGTCAATCTTATTAGAATGTTATATCTTTCTATTATAGTTAGCAAAATTTTTCATATTTTCACTAGAATTTCTTTCTACATCAGCACCCATAGATACTCATTTTGTTTTTATCTCATCCACTTATTAAAAGCGCAATTAAATCTCCAATTTAATCAGACGAACATGATCAAAGAAGTGCTAAATAGAGCGTTTGGGTCGATGGAAAACGCAACAGGTGTTTAAGAACTGTGAATTAACAGTTCAACAAGATAATTGAAATAATTTCTTTTCTATTATTATATGTGCAGTCACTGTAAAATAGATGTGGGCAACGTAATGATAAAAATTGTTTTATATAAATTGAAAATGAATTGCGTTTCTGCTATATTTACTTTTATATAAAGGAATTGTTATATAGTAAGCAATGAGCAGTAATGATTTGTGTTCGGTTTTAATTTAATTATTAACGATCTCAATTAGTATGAATTATGTTGTATGAAATTTCAAGGTCGATTTAGCTTCACTAAATTTAAATTGTTTTTTTAATTAATTTATTTTCATTATACTTTAGTGAAGCAGCGAACTCAGGTACTCACCAAATAAGTAAAAATGTATTAAGTATTAATTAGTGGGAGAGAAAGCATTATGATTTGAATGGTAAAACAGAGAGTCGCGCAGTTTCAGAAATTTGCATTTTAAGATGATTATTACATATGTTGTTAAGTCTTCATGTTCTATTTTTGTTGTATGCTATTGCAACAACGTGACATATCTAAGCTGTTATTGTTGGTGGATACATCTTAGTCGGCGTAACCACAAATTACCCACATGTTGGTAAAAGCTCAACTCAATTAATAATGCTGTTATACTACCATTATTTTACGTCATTTGAACCGGCAGTTTTTTCCAACTAGTAGAGTAACGGGCGCTGGAGTATTTATTGCATGATGTAATATACAATCAACTTCGAGCAAATCGATACTCACGCTATCTCATCGGCAGTCCCATTAGTTGATTTGGTAGCTTGTAAATGTACTCCAAATAATTTTTATATTGTTGTCGTCTACATTCCTCCTGATATCTCCCAGCAAGATTTTGAACTATTCTCTAAAGTCTTAGAGTCAATATACCATTCTTTCATATACCATATTCTTGTAATTTTTCTGCCTGGGCCAAATAGACTACTTTTAAACTTCTATGCATTTCAGTCCAACTTAAACAACATAATCATATTGTTAACTGCAATAATCGTCTTTTATTCTTATCCAATATTGTACATTCAGCTTCAATTGAAGTTGATGAATTTCCGTTAGTACCTGTAGGCTTACATATATAATCCACCATTATCTATTTCTTTATTTATTTTAACTACAGCAACCAATATCCAAAATTTCCCATCACTTAACAAGTCTTAGATACAACTTTCATAAAGCTGACTATCAACAACTTTAAACTGATATTTCGAATGCAAATTGGACTTGAAAACTATAATAATGTCGATTGTGCTCTTGATGACTTCTATAATACATTGTACAATACATGTAGGGTATTTGATGATTCAATACCGAAACCTCGGTTACAAATCTTTATACCCGCCATGACTAACTAAAGAGATTATACATCACTTGAAGCGAAATTGGATCTTCCCGCATTCCTAGCACCTTAATTTTTAATGATACCACATTACACGCCCCACAAGGCATAGTCAATGGATTTTTGGATATGTTTTCTTCTATTTATCGTCATAGTACACCTTTTTGCTTGAGAAATTCGGAATCCAACCATTTACCGGTTACTTTGCATGGTACTTCTGAAGATGTAGAATGATGTCCACTTTACTAGATAATTTTAGTTCAGGTGACTACCAAATTTTTAGTAAATTGGTGCGTGAAGCAAGATCTTCCTTGTTAAAACCTCTAGCACTTATTATAAACTTATCTATTAAGACATCGGAGTTTCCTGACCGTTGGCGAAGAACAAGAATCTGTTTCATCTTTAAAAAAGAAGATAATACCAAAATGGAGAATTACAGACCAATCTCCATCATTTGTAACTTTGCAAAACTGGTTGAAATTTTAATTTATTCTTGCAAATATTTTAATACTAAATCAGTGATTTCTATACACCAACATGGATTTGTGTGTGGGCGATCGACTGTTACTAACTTAACTTCACTAATACAATACGGGGTGTCCGCGAAATACGAAGCATGCTTTTAAGGGATGATAGCTACAACGAGTTAGAACCAAAAACATATAATACACCTTGGGTTTATCTGTAAGCGTAAACGAGAAAAAAAATTATTTCTCATGTCACAAACTTCGATGCATACTGTACACCGGCAGCTGATCAGTGCAAGATTTACCCGACGATTACAGGCGTGTGTTGCAACACATCGAGCCTTTCTCCTGTCTCTCAAAAAAGTCCTTTTTAGGACCACCAATTTTTCACAAATAAAAGAAAAGCACTCAATTTTGTTGTAGCCTTTACGAAAGAGCTTAAAGCGCCATAACATAATTGCAGTAATTACATTTTTTTCATTCAATGCGACTTTCCCTCAACTTAAATTTTCATTTACCGATCGGAGGCTGCTATTAAATACGCCCTTTTCACTCTAACTTCAACAAAATATCGATTTTATTGTCATAACATTATTAAAAAAACGCAAAGGTACCTTTATTCTAAAACGTATATTGACTTCGTACGATACAAGTTCAAGGTCGTATAAACAGATGATGCTTGGCGTGCATCTGCGCTTCTAACTGCATACGTGTACAGTATGGTGGAAGAGAAATGACACCACGCTTCAATTTCAAAGTATGAAATAATTCGTTTTCATCGTTGTTTTCAGTTGTTTTCAACCCTAAATTTTTGATATGGTTTTTTGGTTATTTAAGAAGCAATATGGATGAGTTTTCTTGTACAGTTTGACCAAATAAGGTTTTTTAGAAATAATTTTTTTTCTCGTTTACGCTTACAGATAGACCCAAGGTGTATTATATGTTTTTGTTTCTAAATCGTTGTAGCTATCATCCCTTAAAAGCATGCTTTGTATATCGCGGACACCCTGTATACTTACTTGCCAATAATTGGATAATTCAGGTCAAGTAGATGTGATATATACTGATTTTAGCAAAGAATTTGACACAATAGATCATGGATTCTTAATGAACAAACTGTATGCACTGGAATTAACACAGAATTTGCTCAAGCTTATCCATTCTTATCTAAATAACAGATCTAATTAATTACATTTCTTTTTTTATTGGATACAAGTCATTAGAATTCTGTCCTTCATCTGGTGTGCCATCTCCGGAGCTTCTACACTGGGGAGAATTTACTAAACCCATGCAATGTAGCTGTTTGTTTAGTATGCATAGCCCAGTCAGAATTCCTGTATGTATCCTTAGCCCGGGCCTGCTCATGGTGACGGCTTTGCGAAGTCTGTCCTGGTACGGATGAATTCCCAGGATTTTACAGTGTCTCATTTCAGTAAGCCCCCTCCAGTGGGACCGGTGTCTGACAGCGAGCTGAGCTATGACGAAAGCCTTAACGCAACCATAGGAACTCCCATACGTCGGTTTCGGATCTATGAATGGTTGTTCACTAGCTGCTATGGCTAACCCGTCAGATAGTTTGCTAATTTAAAAGTTACTTTAGTTTTAATAGTAATGAAGTGAGCAATAGTGCGCACTTAATCGATAACGCCTATACTTTGTTTTTTGATAAAGAGGACCTAATCGAAAATAGCCCGCCAAAATATAGGCTTACGATTGGTTTGTTGCCGGTCATGTTTACACTACCCAAATTTGCTAGATTTTAACGACGCCATATTGTGCCATATAGTGTTTTATATAATACAGAGTATGTATTTACAGATATTTAAAACGTAATCGCAATAGTTTACTGCTCCAACGTGATGACATTGTTTTGTGGAGAGGAAGATATTTATCTTCAATATGAAAATATAGAAATGAGCAACGCCCAATCTATTATTTAGATGAAACATGGCTGAATGAAGGGTACACAAGAGCAAACGTGTTGGTAGATGTTAATGTTACAACAGGCAGACAAGCATTTATAGACGGTGTAACTACTGGTCTAAAAAATCTTACTGATAAAAGAAGACGTTTAATTATTTTACATATTGGTTCTAAAAACGGTTGTGTTGACGATGGGTTACTACTATTTGAAGGAAGAAAAACAGTCGATTACGATGGATGCAAATGTGTTTGAGGAGTGGTTAATGATAACAAAATGTGTGGAACATGTAATTGAAGTAGAAATGTGAAAGTTAGATGGCTTAATAGATGATGTGGTGGAACCATTTATTATTTCGGTTGGAAATGATAACACCAGAGACAGTGATTTTAGTATCGACAGTGATAAGTGCTTTTGGTAGAGAACTGTAGAATTATCTATTTAAAATATAATATCATTATTGAGTTAAATGATATCGAAGGCTTCCACGGCCCGAGTCTCTATAATGAGGGTTTCCGGGTGTTGACCGTGTCATGGTTAGTAAAATATATACAGTACAAAATAAAAAATAAAATGCACAAGATATACAATAAACTCGACGTTTCGCCACTAATGTAAGTGGCTTCTTCAGGAGCAAAAGGGGTTAACTGGGTGGGTACCAGAAGGTCGCGGTAACTCGACGTGTCAACCACGCTAGAGGCGAAAACCCTCTGGTTATTGAGTTACCTACACCTATTTTTGTCGACATGTACTTTGGTGGATCAGCTAGTGCTTGTTTCTATTGTAATTTATAATAGTATGTAACATCAATTCTAGATTTCTAAAATACAAATTTGATGTTCCAATATACTACTACAACAAATATATTGCAAATAGTAAATATACATTAAAATTATTGTGTACTTATTTTTATATAAATGTGTTGTATACGTAAAATTTATTTAAATATCCAAATGTAAATAACAAGTACTTGATTTCATTGTAATTCATCATTTAAATTTACCGCCAAAATAGCTGTCAGTTTAATTTACCTAATGTGAAGCCGATTTTATCATTTGGTCCTCTTAATAAAAAACAAAGTATAATATGCTAAGCGTACTTACAATTAGACATACGTACATACATTCTTATAGATACTTACATCGGCTTCTTGATTCAATTTTCACAAGTTTTATGTGTTATATGGATGCTTTATAATAATAATAATAATAATTATCGTTTATTGCCCAACGGGTACAAACCCAATAACAGGACAAAAATACATGAATACATGCATACAGAAAGAAACGTACTTAAGTATATAATTACTACTACTAAAGTATATAACAGTAATACACATAAATACATACTGTAAAAATTCTTATAAAAAAAATTACAAAGTAATACTTCAAATTAATACAAAGTAAGGTTACAAATAATATAAAAAAAGAAGAAAAATTAATTGAATTTAGCTCCAACAAAAATATCACTATAAATGTTGTCGGCGTTTATTGACATATGTGTTAATGGTGCTCTAAACCAAACATTTGTTTTCGGCGTGTCATAGGAGAAAGTTGGACTTGTTCTGGAACTCAGACGAGGAACGTGAATGTTGACACTAGCCAAAAGCTCAGAACAATTAATTTCGTACTGCAGGAGTTTATAGAGGAAACGAGCACTTTGTATTTTCCTGCGGTCTTGTAATGATAAAATAGAAAGCTCGTCCAAGAGAAGTTGATACTCAGTGTTTCGCGCTGGGTATTCGCCGGATGTTTTAAATACCAGGTATTTCAAAAAACGCCGCTGAATGCGTTCCACTGCCATTATCTGATTATTATATATCGGATACCAAACGATAGAGGCATATTCCAATTTGCTAACAACAAATGAAAAGTACAACTTTTTAAGCAATTCGATATTGTCAAAATATTTAGATACCCGTATAATAAAACCCAGGGTCTTTGAAGCTGCAGCACAAACGGTTTCCAGGTGGCAATTGAATGTTAAGCGAGAGTCAAACATTACTCCTAGATCCTTAATTTGCGCAACCCTCCTCAGAACTTGGCCATCTATAGTGTATGTTGCAGCAAATGGGAGGGCTTTCCGAGTCATGGATAGGACATAACATTTGTTGATGTTTAAAATCAATTTGTTGTTCGCTGCCCAGTCAACTATATAATCTATACTGCGTTGCAAGTTGATACAGTCATTACTGTTTGAAATACTGGAGAATATTTTAATATCGTCAGCATAACCAAGAGTCGAACAAGGTATAGATGCTAGAAGATCGTTGATAAATATTATAATATTTATATTTAATTCACGTGTTTTTCTAAATTTCTCACCTAAAAAGAATATTTAGATTTTTGTTGCAGAGTTGGTGACTTTGAGCCAAGCAAAAGTTTGTACAAAGAAATTTAACGTTAATGTCCAAGTAAAAATAAGTTCTCTATTATTTAGTCCATCTGGAGACACGCTGTATATGTATATGTCAGTACTGTAACTTATAATGAGATTTTCTAGGCAACAGGAATAAGTACCTATAAATAAATTAGATACATGGATAACACACCACATAACAAGGTTACCGGAGTAGGTTTATATTCGGAATTCGGAGCTGTGGTGATTGCATATAAGAAGTAATTGCGTTTAATTTAAAAACGCACTTTGCACAGCTATTTCGCGAGTGAGTAACCTATAACTGTACTCTATATTACATTAAGCACAGTTTGTTAATTTATATGTAAGTACATAAGAGTTCCTTCACATTTTATACAGACATTTAGGTGTCACAGCAGATATATCGGCTGCTGTTAGAGATATGACAAAATGTTATAGAAGAAAAGTTGTTCTACATTTAATTTGCTAATATTCTTTATGGCCAAAAGAAAACATTGAGCATCAAATATTTTAGATGTAGCAACTACATTCAAAATGTTAAATGGAAAGTACCAAATTTTATTACATATTTTAGAACTGTAACACATGCCATAGTTATCTAATCAATTAAAGATATAAACCGATAATTAAGTTACAAATACAAGCCTAGACAAATGGCACACAAGGACTGCTTAATACGGAGTGATATGCCAATTTGGTTCTGAGAATTCTAAAATTATCTCGATGATATATGTCTAGAAATCCATATGTCGTAATATGTGGTTTCAGCAGAATGGAGCACCTCCCCACTATGCACGAAACGTCCGGGAAATTTTAACCGAACAATTTGGTGCAGCAAGATCGCCAAATTTCTCTATTTTTTTGTATGGAGTGATCTCATACACTTGCCCACAAGATCTAGACAATCCTAAAAATCGTATTCCTAGGTTCTGTGTCCAAATAACATCACACATCACAAGCAGATCTCGAGAATGTATTACAAACCACTGATGTCAATTTGAACAAAAACTCTAAATTTATAAACTCAATATTTACCCTTACAAAGGGAACGCCAGGGTTGTCTAACACAGATCTTGATGAGCCCCAATGTTATAGCGGGACCTCCCAGCAGTACCCAGATACGCGCCTAACGCGCTCTAGTTTCCTACAAAAATTAACATTGCTTTGCGCGTTCTTTATGTACCGTTAATATAAGCATTCGTACAATTATCGCGTGGACTGGATGTATGCCTACAAGCCTGCTGGCTCGTGTTTAATTCCTGCCAGTAGTTCTTTTTGCAATCCTATTGTGCACAATATTAACAATTATATTTCATGAAAATTATTCATAAATGATATTCTTCGGCGTGACAATTTTATTAATAAATAAATTCGAAGCAAATCTGTCTTATGACATAAACAGGTGTTCCCTCCTCTACTAATAAGTTTGACGCCAGCCACACGTATTTAACCATTGGCAAGAAGACAGGAACGAAAAATATCATTTATGAATAATTTTCATTAAATATAATTATTGTTGCGATGTTATTGTGCACAATAACATCGTAATGCATGCACGGACAGGAATCGAACGTGAGCCACCAGAGTCATAGGCGTCGATCCAATCGACTGCGCTACGCACGCTTCGTTGTATGGAGACTAACGTCAACGGTATAAAAAGAATACTTAACACCATCAAGATCCGTGTCGGACAACCCTGGTATTCCCCTTGTTAGATTACTTATTAAGTCCTTATGACTTTGCTTATGTTGTATTTATGGTGAATAGCATATGTTACTAAGATAGTATTATAATTGATTCAACTGGAAGCTGACAAATGGTCTTCATTTGTGCCACCGACACTTTTTCGAATAAAACTCTAATCTACACAAGGACGCAGTTGTCACTTAGTTATTGTTTGTTATCGTTAATTGCCTAGCTAACTATGACATGTGTTATATCGTTATAAAGAAAAAAAATTACTAGAATATGTAATAAAATTTGGTACGTTACATTTAACATTTTAAATGTAGTTGCTACATCTAAAATATTTCATGTTCAATTGTTTTTTTGCCCAAATAGTAGCAAATGAAACGTAGAACAACTTTTTGTCAATAATATTTTGTCATATTTCTAACAGTAACCGAAGTATATGCTGTTGCAGATAAAATTAAACAAACCGTATATACATATTAATACCACGTAATTTGTAGTATTAGAGTCAAGTTTATAATATTATTTTATGTAGTTTTCCAAAATAACGAAGAGTTCCCAACTCTGTTAGTTTTTCTACAGGATTTATCATTAACAGACTGAAGGCAGAAGTTACAATTTATATTCAGTAATTGCTTTTTCAGTTTTCTTAATCAAGCATGGCAAAAGGGCTTTCTTTAAACAGAATATTTCGTACTTTTTGGTATTATTCGATTAAACAAATAAATGCCCTATGCCCCATCCGTTTGTCTTTGCGCTTTTGCCGCGTAAGTTAAGACATTTTAGTAGGAAAAATTATATTATTGCCAAATTTTAGTAATCTAGAAATGAATTAAAATTGACACTATTAGTTGCTAGAGTGTTATACAGACATAGTTTTACACGTAGTTATAGGAATAAAGAAAGTGAGTTTTATGGTAGAAAATGTTTATTCATTTATTTAAAAATAGAGCATATTAATCTAACTACAAAATCTACTGGTTTAACCATAAACATCTAAGTAACAAAAAATCAATAAATAGGAACAAAATAAATTACAGAAAAGTACTTATTAATACATAGGTATTCTTGGGTGTATTTTATTTCGGGAGTGTGATCTAATATACTTCTTCGTATCTTTAACGTATCTAGTTCTGTTTGGTCGTATTTTTTTGTTAACTCCATAGGGATTATTGTAAGAATTATTGTATGGTATATAAACAATATTTTTTCCGTATAATTTCTGGCTAATCAAATTTTGCACCGGTTTCACATCTTCTTGTTGATTTTCATTTACACTATACATTTGTGCATTTGCTTTGACCATATTACTTGGCTGATTTGTCATATATTGCGGAACTAAAGGATCCTTTGTAAGGTCTATAGTAGGTACTGCAGCACTGGATTGCCCATGAAATTGATTAGTTCTGTCATGGTGTCCTGTATAAGCAGAATCTGAATTTAATTGGGCGAATGTATAGACATTTTCTAAATGTTTATTGAAATTGTACGGCATCAATGGATTTACTTGTTTCTGTACTTGATAAAGTTGTCGCGCAGGTTTAGCTGTTTGATGGTTAGGTTGGAAAAGAGGTGGTTTAGCAACACTTTTAATGTTGCTCGGATATATGGGGGTGTAATAATTGAAGTTTGTTTCTTGAGTTGCCGTGACACCTTGTTCCTTATTTGTAGACTCTTTTAGTAACTCCGTATCTTGTCTTTGAGAAGTACCACGATTTACTTCATTGTTTAGATCTTTAGCGTGAGTGTGCGTTAAATGTAGAAGCGCTGGTCTTTTATTTAATTCGCTGTGCAGTTCCCGATTTGCGCTAGCTGCAATATGTTGATTTAAGTTTGGAATTTCCTGTAACTGGGCATAGTTATTTCCATTATTCGTTTCCATATCAACAACGTTGCTGTAATCAAAAGTAATACTTCTTCCCAAGGCTTTAGCGTGGTCAAATCTTTTAGATTCCTCTATAGGTTCACTAGTAATGGTTTTAATTGGTTTACTTTTATATATTTCAACACCTGGACTTAGAGTTTTCCATGGTGAGTTGTTAGCATTTTTTAGATAAAGATCATTGTCGTAATTAGGCTGTATATTTCCTTGCAATTCTTCCAGTTTCATCTGAGTTTTTGGGGATAAATTCGCTTGTGTGATTAATTTGTCGGTATTTATATTAGATGTTATAGGACGATGATATTTCGGTTTGATACCAGATATTTTTTGTTTTTTAAAATCTAGTACGGAATTTAAAACAAATTCTTCGTGGGGAATATTAACATTCTGAGGCTTCATTACTTCCTCCTTATTTGTCCCGGTTATAATGTCGGATTTCAAGAAATTTGGTCGTTGTTTAGTTTGTTTCAATCCAAATGGGGCGGCACCTCCGAATTTGACACTATAGCCTACATTAAATGATTGGGATGAAGGTAGATTTCGAGTGCTTTCTACTGGATATTCGATCGATTGAGGATGATCTAAAGCTTGCACGGGGTATTCATCTGCTTGATCATCATTTGTCATTAATGGCGATTGGATATAAGCTAAATTGTAAGGATTTTGATTATTTTGATCAATAAATTGAGGAACATCGTTGGTCGCAAAATTAAGATTGATAGCATTTTCGGCTTGTTGATCTACTTGTAATACATTTTGGTGTAGAATGTCCGACGAAAAGCCTGCGTCATCTTGATTGATTGGTACTAGATTCTGGGACGATATCAGCTTGGATGTGGAACTGATTAGGAAAACAGTTACCTGAAATAAATAGTAGTATTAGTACAAATAATTCGCAATAATAAAATTAATAAATAAATGAAACGGTAATTATGTAGTGCATTCTATAGGATATAAATGTATAGTATTCGTACAGAGAAGTAGCATGCAATTATAGGTGCATTAGAAAATGGAAAACTAAAAGTAGATGATACGTTATAACAGAAACGGAAATTATGTGATTTACTTTCTTTTATAAGCTGTTATAATATCTATAGGATCTTTCAATTACAATATTTAATTGTGGAAGCAATTACAAACACATATGTATGTATGTACGTGAATTGAACCACTTTGTGGTATCAACAATAGTAGTAGAGGGATAATTATTTACCGTATTTATTAATTGATTTACGAAAAATACCCTATATTACTAAGCTTTCTCTCCAGTTATGTTAGAATCACTATGCTCTCATTGTGCTACAGTAGGACATCTGTATTTACTACTAGGTTTCCTATAATTTGTTGCAGATTAATATTATTGAAATTAGTAATTATATTACGGCAAGGATAGTTATTTAAGTAATTCAATTTGTCGTCGTAAGACTTAGTGAAAGTTAACCATTACTTTTCACTTTATTGTATTTTCTATATTGTCTGCTTGTGTTCCTTACCTATATAATTAATTTATTATACTTGTCGGTATTCTTTTTGAAGACGTGGCATTTATAGCTAATAATGCCTTCATTAGAAAATGGGATGGGTTCTGTGCACACTAAATTTATGTATGTTGTGTCGGTTGTTCATAATTTCTACGCAATTAATTTTTGAAATAATTCTAAAGCGAAGAAATGTGAAATAAAAATTTTAATTTTAAAGTAATTTATCACTTCGTAAAAAAATTACACAAACATCAATGCCAGTAAAAAGAGCAGGATATGCACGTGACGAAAGTATATAATACATAGACATTCATATATCTTGTTGTTGTTTTAGAAGGATGTGTAAATAGCGCAATTAAACGGTTTTATTCGACCGTGCGAGTTAATTTAAATGTCATTATAGTAAGAATTAATTATAAATTTTTATTTAGCATAATTAAGTGTTTCATCTATATGTTAGAGAAATATTTTTTGAATTTGGTTTAGCTCTAGTAAAATTTTATGTGATATTCTAAAGTATGAAGATATTCTAATTGCCAGTTTAAGTAGTACTTACAATGATAATTACTTTTAAGATAAAATAAGGTAACCTTATTCTTACGTTTATTATTATATTTATCTAATATCAAAAGGTTATAATAACATATATGTACCTATAATAACATATAATAAATATGTAAGTACCTACATGGCGTACAGTGTAAGTACTGTATGCGGTAAAATAAACAGTAGGTACTGAAATGCGCATGTGGCAAATGTATATGTGTCATGTGCTGAAACTTACTGAGTGGTTTCCAAAGGTGATTACCATATATGTGAATATTTTTTTAATGTTAGTTGCTTCAGAATGGTTCCCACTGTTGCAGAAAAAGGTTTTATCGCGGAGCACTAAAGTTGCTGACGCATTTAGGCCTAAGTTTATGAAACAGGCTCGGTACAACGCCATTATGTTAGCAGTTGTTGATAAGTTTTGTCGTACAGAAAGTATGCCTTGCCAATGTAAAGGTCACGTGGGTCGCCCAGTGACAGTTACAACCAATATGAATCTCGAGTGTGTTTTGAATCAGGTGCGCTGCAATCCCTGAAACGAATCCTCCGAAGATCATCATTAAAATTGAATATCAGTGTTGAAGAATATTGGTGGATTTGCATACGAAATATAGACCGGACAGCGTCTGAGTGCAGCTGATAAGCGTGTACGAGCAGAATACTGCGTCTTGTCGAGTGTTTGGTTTTCTGACTCTGACGAAAGCCATATTCGTTTAAACGTATACAATAACAAACAGACAACACGGTTTCTTGGACTCGAGCACCCCGACATAATTGTCGAGCAACCCCTTCATAGTGACCTTGTTACCATTTAGTGTGCTGTATCTGCACATGGTATATTGTGCCCGTATTTCATTTCAGCAGCCGATCGAACGCCGTTAACCGTGAATCAGGAGTCTTACGTCTTACTAACACGTTATCACACAACTTCTGCATGATCTTCAGCGATTTTGTCAGGAACCCCATGTCCCCCCATGTCATTTTGGGCATCCCCTTATTTCGCGTGACAGTGATTTTCACTGATTGAAGGTTTTTTTTCGTGTCATGCAACAATCTGTGTTCGCAGACATGTTTGTGAACTTTGCGAGCAATAGGAATACTGCTTGAAACTGAAGGGAGGGCACGTTGAACATATGTTTTATTGAGAACGCGGTGGTGAATAATGTCGGCAATGCTACATATACATATAATGTTAAAGTATCGCTATATAATGTAAAGTAAATACATAAATAATAAAGGTTTCATAATTTCAGTACTGTTTATTTTGTCGCATCCGGTAAAATCTAGGGGAAGAAACCATATTTTGCAGTGAGTAAATACAGTGGTGTGAATAATTATAGGTTATTAGGTACTATGTCTTCCTATTCTAGCAAAAGCAAACTTAAAGAGAAATATTTAAATTTATTTTTTTATTTTTAAGTTTACTAGCGTGTTGAAAACAACGCGAAAAAGGTGCAGATCAGGAAGACCATCCAGATTCTCTGATAAAACCAAAAGGGCAGTTTTGCGAGCAAGAGCATCTCTGAAAGAAGTTATTATATAAGAATATATTTCGTTATTAGGTACTATCTAAATTTATCGGAAAATAACAAATAATCTATCAAATACATATAGGAATATATATACAGGGTGTAACAGGATGAGCTTACGTTAGCCGTATCTCAGCAACTATGCAAGATCCATATTTGAAAATTTGCAGAGTTATTTTGGGCATGGGGGCAAACTTTTAGAAAATATTAGCACATATTTTCTATTTCCGCTTTCGCCGGAAGCACAACCAACTTCATTTTTTTAAATGGATTACCCATTTTTTTTTCAAACAATTGAATTCAGTAACAAATTTGGCGTATAGATCATTTATTTCGACCGGTCTAAACATTATCGTTTTATAGCTAACTTGATTTTTATGAAAATGTTATCAAATGCATCGTAGTACTTAGGGATGTATTTCTTCGATATGCAGAAGAGGTGATGAATGATTATTGGAAGTTAGACAGCTACTAAGATAGGCTATTGAAAATTATTTTCACTTGTGTGCAAATACTATACAGGGTGTTAGTATTTACCGACCTAATATGTTAAATTTCAAATAGTAATAACTTCGTTATTTTAAGTGGAACACCCTGTATATTTTTGTCGCAAACGGTAGAAAATTAAATTGTTCATCAAATGGTATTACATTTTCCTATACCTAAAATGAATATTCTAGGAGTTATTCGCAAATTGTGTGAATGTATTCAGAAACATTGTGCGAGCGCTAAAGGTGGCTATGAAAATTCGTCACAGTTTTAGCGTACCTAATGTCTAATTTTCTAATATGTATATATGTATTTTTACGATCTTTTAACTTATCTTATTATCTAGATAGTTTTTTCCACTTGTTAGGTCAATGATAACACGCAATTCGAACAAAAGTCAAATTTATATATTCCAAAACCTTTACAATATATATAATCTGGTTTTCGTAACAACTTCTTCAGTGGAATAAAATTGACATTTATTTTGTGTCAAATTATAAATAAATAAGTAGCCATGCCTATCAACAAAATTATCTACAGACAAAGAAATTCGGTGATATATAGGATTATGTTTACAATATAGTGGAGAATTTAAGATACATATTTTGAAATGTAAATTTATAATCATAACACTAATGCTCCTTATATCAATGTAATTTTTTGTCAAGCTCTAACAATTCTGTTCGAGGACTAGGGAAAAACATGGCAAAAAAACCTAGTCAAGAGCTTAATTTCATAAAATTCAGGCGTGATTAGGTGATTAAATTATTATAAATAATACTTAAATTTTCTATATCTGTTCTAAAATTGACCGCGTTATTTTCTTTTTTAATGTATATCATTTCATATATTAATCTTTTATTATAACTATTTTCTTTTTTTAAAATCTTAACATTTTCAAAATCAAAGTTATGTCGTAATTCTTTAGAATGCTTAGACAAAGCAGTTTCCGCGGTTATGTTATGCGTTACAGTGTATTGATGATTATACAGTCGTTTCTTTAGATACTGTCTAGTTTGCCCTACGTAACATTTATTACAGTCTTTGCATTCTAATTTATATACGACATTACTTTGAT
>SMLS01066640.1:0-13462 GCA_004785975.1 Popillia japonica
AAAAAAACCTGAACTGACCTGTACTTATAAGGAATGAATTTGTGTTTCTTCAGAATCCTATGCACAGTACCGTGACTCAAATCAGATTCATTGACAATATCTTGTATGGACTTCTCACGGTTGATCTCAAAATATGCGATAACTGCAATTTCCATGGCCTCGCTTATTATAAAAGTGCTTTATGTCCTCGTTTTGGCAAAAACACTCTCATTGCCTCTAAATTTTCGATACAGTCTCAGAAAATACTGCTCATGTGGTTGTGTTCGGAGTAGATATAATTCAGCGTAGTGTTCTTTTGCTCTCCGAGAGGATTTTCTGCACACTAAATAAGATTCTAAACATATCACACTTTTCTGCATGGGTAAAAGTCATTTTTTTGTCAAATTAATAACTAGCACAATGAAACTTATGAGTGAAAAACTAATAGAACTGTAGTAATATTTGATGTTTCGTAGAAAGACTTGTCGTCGTTTTCATAGATACATAGAAATGCACTTGACTTAACTGTTTTTGTTTATTCATTATAACTCAAGTATTTTTAATCTCAGTAAAAAATTTCTTATAAGATTTTTTGTTTAAAAATTGAAGTTCTAGCAGAAAATGATATAATATACAGGGGTTTCCATTTGAAAAAAAAACATATTTTTCGGCAAAACGCGATGCTCATTTGTTTTTTTATTCTTCTATCTAAAAGAGCGTTAAAGGTACTACAAGTTTGCTAATTTAAACAATCTTGCATCTTTAATAATAACAACGTTACCAATGGTGAACGCTTAATTTGGACTGCCCTGTATATTTTGATGATTTCACACGTATGAAATTGGCAGAATTAATTTTCAGTTAGTAACATTGAGCGGCTGGTAGCAAGTGCAGTGTCATCAATTTTAATACTTCTTCAGTGACTGATAAATATTTTGTGTTCGAACGTCGTTTATGTCGTTTATTCATATTATTAGATAGAGGGTATTAGTTGTTAACGAACTCCCTGTAGAAATACGTAGGTACCTGTAAAACTTTAAATAATTTTAAATCAAAATTGAAGAAATATCTAGTTGATCGCTCCCTGTAAACGGCCGAGGAACTACTGGCGGTTTGATTTTATGTTTTTGTTTAATTCTAATTGTAAATTTATTTCGCCGACGAAGATTTTAATAGTATAATTCTAGTCTGTTGTGATGTCTCTTTTACATTAATGCTATTAGTTGTGTTGTTATTATTATATATTGTATGATTATACTTTGACTATGTTGATACCATTTTTGTTTGGTCATAACAAATAAAATGAATAGGAATATGAATACTTTCCCAAATTATAACTCTTTCTGAACTGTAATATTCTTCAGGAAGAGATTTTAAGAATTCCGGTTGTCCTTAATAAAAAAACCATAAATTATAAAAGTAAACATAAACCAAATCTGTTAAGGCACAACATTGCAAAGTATACGGCACCAGATTTATGTTTAAACGTTTAAAAAGCGTTTCGTTGAAAGACAGCTACTTTACAGACTCGTCATAAATCATTAGATTTGCTTCAGATCAGACGAGAAGGACGCGAAAGACGCACTTTTATCAACTGCGAGAGCAACTTTTCAAAAGTATTTATTAATATTTACTTGCGCAACATCCGTACTACTATGCAATGACATCGTGTCGCTGTCCCATTCTGGAATTCATCTAAATTTTGCAAGCTAAAAATAAATTCCGTTTTCTGAATGAAATTTCGTCCACTACGGTCCAATTAACCGAATTACTGAATCGGATTTGAATTCGGCAACATGTTCCCGTTCGCCCACACGAACTTTGCTCCCTCTAGTTCGGAGGGGAAATAAACTAAGAAAAAAAGCAAGAACAGCGGAACGCGAAACGTCCAACTTAATTCACTCGGCAACTACATCTTGCTGCATCGCGGTAGTAGTTCCTTGAAACTAAAATTAGTTGCTTAATGTTTACGCTAGCGTTTATTAATCGACTTTCTAAAAAGAAAATCAGGACGAAGATGTCCTCCGGTAATATGCAGCGGCGTTCGTTTTTCTCCTGCTAATGCGGCTCTCCTCCACGATTTAATGGTTCTTTTGAGAGAACGTCGTTTCCATTTAAATTTTTGGACGGAGCTGAGATGGGCCTATCGCAACCGGTATATTTTACGAGGCTTTATTGGCTATATTTTTATAAATTTGTGCCAGAAATTCACGTGAGTGACAGATATTTCATTCATGAAACTGAAATATACGTAGACGAACCTGTGAATGCTCTAAATTGTGTTTCGGACGAGAAACATGCCGCAACCGATGATCGATTGATTTGAGGTACTGTGTTAATTGAACGCATACATACCGGGTTCTTTTTTTATTGTTACACATATGCACCTCCCCTATGTGTAACCATAAAAAGATAATTGTCAATCCATTAGCAGCATAGTAGGCAACCAGTTATACATCAAAAACAAAAATACATACATTAGATATAATTCTTAAATCGTTACCATGGAATAAAGAAAATATTTTTTTATGTCAAATATTTCACAATTTTTATTCACGTATTTTACATACATTGTATTGGAAATTAATAATAATTTATTTAAACGATGAATAAATACAACAAAGATGAAAAAGTGGCAATGGTAATGTGGTACCAGAAAAATAATAGTTCTAGCAGTGCCCGTTTACTAGCGCGCGAAAAAGAAGCGGTTAGAATAGGTGCTATACTCAGTACACAATAAATAACCATAACCTTAAAATCAGATTGTAATATCCTTTGGCGCTTAAATTCAATAGTTTTCTAATACACGAATTGCATGTATGTATGTCAAAAAAAGAATAGTTGCCAATGCATTGACAATTATCTTTTTAATGTTACACATAGAGGGTATGTGTAACAATAAAAAAAGAACCCGGTATATGTACATACATATAGGCGAAGACGCAAGTCTTTATACAGAATTTACCAAGGTAATACCATTGAAAGCCTATGGTTTTGTGTATTGAGAAACGTGTCACAATAAGCAGGATTAGAAAAGAATGGAATAGAAATAGAAGGAACAAACAGAATTTAAAATCTTTTATATCAACCGCCGAAGCATTCTCCAACAACATACCAGTAACTATTGCTTAAATGCTTTGTAATGCTAATGTATGCAACAATAAAAAAATTGGTTAGAAGAAGAATTTTTGTTTTTGTTAAATAACCATGATAAAAAGTCTTTCAACAACCGCAATAGACGAATTGATAATCTTAAACAGGGAATTCATTATGCCACTACCTACTTTGACTACTTTGACAGCTATCAGCAGCTGTCTGAAATATTTTGACGACTTTTTGTTTCAAATATTTCGATTTTATTTGTCCCAATTTTGCAACTTTCTTGGTCTTTCATTGTCAAACTTCTGTACTGAATTGGTCCGATAAAGATTTTAGTACATCAAAACGTGTTCACAATAAATTTCTCTCAGAAACATGTTTTTAGTTTGAAACATTGGCAACACGCAAATTTCTCGGCTTCTCATTAATAACAATGGCCAACAGGAATCATTTATCAAAACTGAAAAAAAACCTATCTGCCCAACAACACACGGAAGACTTAAATGCGCTGAAAAAAGGTCGTAGAAACCTACACTCGTTTACATGTCAACAAGAAAGTAACTTCCTGCACGTATACACGATAACCATATCTGGCTAAGATCTTCCCACCAACACCTCAAGAGATTGATTATTTCATTGATTTACACATGCGCGTTTTTATTCAAAAATTAGTAAATTTAAATTTGATAGGTTAAGTAGCCCTTCAAATCAACGCCGATACTTATCCTATTTTGACAGATTCAACGAGTATGCATTCAGTGTATCTAACTGTAGGGTGTAAAAATCAGCCGACTGAAGTGTTGCTATTTGACAGTTCACTATATTAATGGCGACATGCGAGCAGTTTCCAGGACGTCACTTCGCTTCTGGGACAATTTTTTCGTCAAATGTTTAAGACCCTGTATGAGAAATACGTTTAATTATTTGAGAGTAAGGTGTCAAGCAAGTGACTATAAATGATTGGTACAAATTTGGCAACACTGAAAAATTGGTTATACCTTGTTTTTTCGGATTGGTTTGCTGCCGGTCATGTTTACACTACCCAAATTTGCTAGATTTTAACATGATTTGACACAGTGGATAGACCCCATAAACAAATTCCATAGAGCCTACTACACGTGTTAAATTTCTAAATAAATAGCAAATTAAGTCCAGTTTAGTGACCAATATACCACAATGACATTTCCAATTCAAATGTTTGTCTATAGTCAAACCCAGAAACTGACAACTGTCAATGTTATTCAACACTTGAGGACCCACTGTCAGTCCTATACTATTACGAGTTCTTCTGTATATTGTGAAAACGGACCACCTGAGTTTTGCTTTTATTCAAATGCAACAAATTTTGGCTACACAAATCGCTCATCGAATTCAATGCCGATTGACACTTTAAACGCAAATTATTTTCATTCTCATCAGAAATAAGAAACGTGCTATCATCTGCGTACATGACCGGAAAAGCATCCAAAATATTATGCACTCACCTGCATTAATGAAAGAGATAATTTTGATTTAAAAATCCATAAGTGCAGTAACAGTAGATTTACCTGATCGAAAACCATGTTGACAAATATGATTCCTATCTAAAAACTTTACAAAATGATCCAAAAAACTATATTCAAAGATTTTTGAGGAAGTAGATGAAATCGCTACTGGTCTATAATTATTGATAGATTGCGAATTACCCTTTTTAAAAACCGGAACTACTCTAGCTAATTTTAAGAATTTGGAAAGCTACCATTAATAAAAGATAAATTAACTAGATAAGTAACTTTTTAAAATATATGCAAAAAAATGCCTTTACCACATTCACTGGGATGTCATCCGGCCCCGCCGAGCTCTTATTTTTCAATTTACTATTCACTAAATATATCAATTCACTCTCCAAAGTACTGGTTAAGATCATGAACATAATTTAAATGAAAGTTGCGAAACCAAGCTTGATATCCTAAACCAATTACTTCTAAATTTCCTGATTAGAGATGGCCATGATTTTTAGTGTCACTTTGACAGTTCGTTGGTTCGTATCACAGATCACATCACTATAGATACCTAACTTAACATACGTATACATACCTACATACGTTATGTGGACGACATCTGTAGAGACGGAAGGGGGGAATTTGTAGCTGCAACCCGTTTTACACCGGTTTTAAAATAGTTGCCTAACATTGTGATTTGTTTTGTTATTATTATTATAGGTATAATTGGGATATGGGCATAAATCAAATACATTTATTAAGTCAAATTTATAGTTTATTGTTAAATAGTAATAATTAAACAAACTAAGTAAACCTAAAGATATAGTAAGTACTACGTACATTGCTACTGGAATTACTAAATAAATGTACTATGGAGGGCACATGATTCAAACTCCAATAAAACTTGTCTACTATCGTATCCAAATTAATTTTAAAAAAAGAAAGTTCATTAAAAATTAGTAATCATTTTTCAATACAAAATGTTGATGAAATAATATTTGCAAAAATGATCAAATTATGAAACTACTTTACTATTATTTTATTAGTTTTCGCTTAATGTTTTTATTGAAACAACGGAAAATATACAATGTGTCTTAAAAGTATGTGTTTTCTTTATAATAAATAACAGGGTATACTTCTGTTGGCAAAATTTCTATTTATTGCAAGAATGTTGTCAGATTTGAACATTTTGTCAGATTTGAACATTGCTGAAGAAGATAGCTATTTATGCATACATCTTATAGTAATACGTATACAATAGATATACCTTCATATTAACTTTCTGAAGAAGTATTGATCATTTTAATAAATTCCATTGTTCCACCCAGTAAGATGTTTTAAAACAACTGATAAGCTTTAGATATGATTAGCGAAATCAAATTTGTTGTGTTTATTTGACGAAATATAGATATATATACAAGCGCAATTACTTAGTATAGTGAAGTCTGAGTCGTTTCGTTTGCCCCTCGATAGTCATAATAAGCAATAAATTAAGAGACCAACAAAGAGACATAAAGCTTCTACATATAAGTACTACTACAGTACCGAAAAGGGTTATAAGTAGACGAATTTATAATACAAGTTTTCTAATCAAGAAACATGCTTAATAATTATACAAATTAAATATTATTATAACTAACATTCATTCCGCAGATTAGAAGCAATACAGCTGTATAATGTTCTACTTATTTTCCAGTTATTTAAATGTCTTATTTTCTTATCTTTTCAACAACTCACTAATATCCTAAAAAACTTACTCCTTTACAGACGGTTATAAATTTGGCGATCACGATGTGTGCTTTTCCCAACAAATAGAAGTGCGCCCGAATATTTCCTACCTACAAATAGACTATTATTATTATTAAAAAAAAACAATGTAGCAGTTCACCTTCTCAACGTCTTTATAAATTTTTCATTTGCATATCTCTCCATTGGAA
Source organism: Popillia japonica (assembly GCA_004785975.1). NCBI lineage: Eukaryota > Metazoa > Arthropoda > Insecta > Coleoptera > Scarabaeidae > Popillia > Popillia japonica. The sequence goes on from SMLS01066640.1 coordinate 6,497, forward strand.
CATCAGTGGTTGCTAATTTAAGTTTTCCATTCAAGATAAAATTTATATCTTTACACCACTAAATTAAAATGTTACCTACAAGACGGCTGACTTCTCTTATAAATAATTTCCTATGATCTTCACAGTCCCAGAGAAAGATGTCCATATTTTGAGGCGTTGTATATATACATTCAATATTACGACAATGCTGTCGTTAATAAGATTTATGAATGCTACCCTAACTTTCAAGCTGCAAAATCGACTTAACTACTCGGCAGACATGACAGTTGTCAGGTTGTCAGTTTCAAGTACACTTTATACAACAAACTGAACGCCTACGTATATATGTCCAATGTAATAGCTTTGCTAATTTGGCTGCCTAACTAATGTTTCCCCTCTCACCGATCTCTGGGCCTGCGTCCCTCCATAAGTACCCAATGATAGGGTATGAAGTTCAGTATCTATAGTGATGTGATCTGTGGTTCGTATGTCACCGTGATGTGCATAAAGATTAACAACTTTATTTTAAAGAAAAATGTTTAGGTACTATATTAGTTACATTTAAAACTTATAATACTACTAAAGATGATGCTGAAAGTGTTGTCCAGTATTTTAAAGACAGAAACGAAATCTACGCTTCATACTCTCAAAACCATTTACAAGGTGTTGTGAGGTTATGTCAGCACAGCAATCCGTAATAGCATTGCGAAGCTCTGCGATTCTACTATGTCTGGTCTTGAAAATGATATTGTTGCAATATGAAAAAATAAAATAATCTAAAATTGTCAGATTGGGGGATCTTGCTGGAAAATTAATAATGCTGTTATCGAAAAATTGTTCCAAGAAAACGATTGTGTATCGAGATTTGTGTGCTGGTGTATGGTCTTGTTGAAAAAATCTTCATGAGGATGTTCTGCGAACCACATTCTCAAATTTTGTTTATTTAAATACCCCAAAAAGATGGAACCAAGCGTCATCGGTAAAAAAGCATTGGTCGAAAACGTTGTCATTAACTACATTATCCGAAAACCATTGACAATACTGCATTTTTGTAGGGAAAGGCGTAAGATGACGAGGTGCTTCTACCATTTTTCCTGACGACTGTAAATGAATTTAAGAACTAACATTATTTTTATGGGAACTTCTTTCATGTCTTGCTAATAGCAGCCATTTTCTTTTGAATTGCCTTCTTCATCTAGCAAGAGACGGAAGTTACGGTCTTTTTTTAAAAAAATGTAATTTCGTCATCTTACCCCAGGTGTAGGATAAGATGACGTTTCGGGTGGGGTAATAAGATTTACAGCTGGTCTCTCTCTGATCCCACCCCAAACACTGCGAATAAGCCCACTTGAAGCACTTGCAGCACTGTTACCACAGTTCATTTTCGCCTTCTTCCGAACGTATAATGCACAATTTGTTTCCTTCGAAATCTGCCGTGTCCATATCATCAGCAGTGTTGATGTAAGGTACGGAAGGATATGGCTCGTATTCAGAAGATAAAATGAGCTCCAATTGACATCGTCAACATCTTCTTTGCCCAATTTTTTACCGGTTTTCAGCTCTTTCTCTTCTTGGTCCTACTTTTTCTGTTCCAGTGCTTCTTTTACAGGAGTTCCTGATGGAAGAAACGAAGGCGGCTTCTTTCTTGGTTTTCTGGCAGTCCTTTTATTTGCCACTGGAAGTGGAGGAAGGCCAAAGCTGATGAAGTTAGATCCATAGATTGAGAGTTAGTTTGGGAGGAGTAGGTGTTATCGCAGAATCAGAATTCTTGCAGGCGTTTAAAGGACCATAAAACCCGGGTGATTATGTGAGGAAAAATCCTTCAAAAAGGTGACAAAGTTGGTAGCTGCTGCTGAACCTTGTAGAGCACCTTCTAGAAATTAACCCTCACCCTTGGATAAACAAAGAATGGAGGGATCTAATTTCCAGTGGGGCTCATTTTAAACATTCGGCGGGCACCAACAGGGCTGAGGACCTTTGGCGTTAAATCCGTCTCGTCAAGATTGTAGATTTATTCAGCTGTGAATGAGTATTTCAATCTGACATCCCTAAGTGACTCATAAAAATTTCCAACGTTGACTCGGTTAAATGCCATGAGCCGAACAACTGATGTAGGTGCAGGTTTTCTCATAATCAGTCAATATTATTTCATAAATTCTCCGACGAAGCCTTCACAAGCACTTTTTTTCTGGATTAAATCTATGACTTACTCAATTTTTTTCTGCATGATCGAAACACACTAGCCAATTGCTTTCTTGTTAGGCCAAATGCTCGTTTGTCAATGACAGTTGCGTGTTGCTTCATCTCTTCAACTTGTGCAACAGAAATGATTTTTCTTAATCTTCCTAAATTTTAGGGAAATTCCAGTTCAATTCCTCCTCTTTCTGAAGAATGAACTCTCTTTTTTAAATATCTCCTCAGTGTGGGCTCAAGTGTTTTGTATTTTAATGCGGCAGCGATCAGATTTGAAACCTTGCCCATAGATTTTTTAGGTGAGTTGTCCATTATTTCTCGAATATCCTTTACACTAGCTGCCGTTCGTATTTTAGGTATTCCGCTAACGGGATTACGAGCTACTGCAGCTGTTTCATGACATTTATCTATGCAAGCATGAACAGGACTTAGCAACTGTCAAGAACTAATTGGTAGATTGGGAAACCGTTGTCGGAAATCATGCAAGCACTGATTAATGGAATAAATCTATTCCCCATTATCTAACCAGATTTAAAATTAATTTTCAAATATAAATTTTTTGTGTTATAACTCTAACATTTTAATAAAAAAATTAAATAATCAAATGGAATCTTTCTTAATTTAAATTTGTCACTGACAGCTGTCAAAGTTTGTTTATAGGGTTAACAGGGTTTTCGAAGCCATGGTATACACATATGTAAATACATTATACTGAAATCAAATCTGAGCGATAACATACACCCACATTCCTCGACATAACTCAACCCTCAACTTTCCGTACGATCAGAAATTCTAATACGATACCTGAATGAAATTGAAATCTATTGTGAGCCCACTTAAAATTCAATATTCCTCGGTTACCTAAATTAAAAATTGAATTTACTTTCACGTTTGTAACGTTACAGACTTGAAGGTATTATACAATTTAGTCGAGTACCTCTCAAAATAAATCCACCATCCGTGTAATCCTAATCGTAATTAGTGTCAATTGAAGACGCTAACTAAAATTAGATACTTTCAAAAGACGTAATTAGTTTCTCGAGGGAAAATTCCGTCGATCTCTTAACACGTGCAGTTAATAAGTACATAAATTTTATTGATTTACGACGGACGTGGAACGGGAATTGAATATGTGATTATTAACATCCCGTTGTGTTTATCTATCACAATCCGTTCGCATGAGATTTTAACTGCTGGAAATATGTACATACTTACATCTCCAGTAGATTTTCCCATCTAAGTAGTTAATACGTTTACATTAAAATAAACAATATAGAATTGGAACAACATCAATAAAACACTAATTTGCATTGCATTTATATCGGTCTTTTTCTTATTAAGTTTGCAAGGAAATTTCGAATAAATGCCGACTTAAGATTCTGGTGCATGGGAAAGTTTCCCATCGCAGAGTTTCGTATTTAATTCGCTGAGAATGAATATTTATTGCTCGCAGAAAATCCATCATCTGACGTGACCTAATTTGATTTAATCGATTATTACGAAGAAAATTCTCCCTAGCAATAGGAGCCCCTTACGAATATTATGCTTCAATACATTTTGATTCCCAAACAAATTCTGATTCCATTAACTCCACTAGATCCACAAAAACTAGGCGTCTGGAGACGGATTATTGCGCAGCATAGGGTTATGTGGAGTTGGGACTATATTGCCTTCGGGCATGCACCCCTCCAGTTCTTCTTACTCCTCACGGTTTTGGTAAGCATGCCCCATCAAATACCCATTCACTGTTCTGCTGCTTTTCTTCACCTTCCCATTAATTATTGAGGTTTTGGTGAGGCTAGCTTGCTAATGGTTCTGGTCAATTGAATCTGGGCTGTGTAGCCTGTTAGTCTCATTGGCTTAGACATCACATCAGTTGAATCGTGTTCCTTTCTGCTAGCCGCTATGGTTCCCTAAAGAAAATCAAACACTTTTGGTTTGGAAAATCAATTTTTCTTTCAGGATTTGCCAAGATATTTGTAACAAGAAGAAGAAGAAGAAAAAGAAGAACTAGAGGTTAGTAGCAGGTACTCACATTAGTATGATTGCGTTTGTTTGAGCTAGAGCTTTGAAGGTCTAGATCAATATTACTCTAAAAGTATTCAATTTCAAACAATTTATATTGATTTTCTTTTCCACCGAAACTCTACATCTCGGACGTAAGATACGTTATAGAGACCTTCATATCACGTAGTGTTTCACTTCCGCTAACTCCTCAAGTTCTTGAAAAATTTAGAGATAGCTGTCTCCTAATTTGAAGATTGAATTAAATTAGATACCAACTAGTTGATCCAGCATCTGGTTGCTTTTCTTCATGGTAAACTTTTGAAGAAGTTTACGATCTTCTTGGGGGTTGCAGCACCTCCTCCTCTTCTGTTTTCCTATCGCTCTTGCTTCGTACACCTTCTCGATGAATCTGCTTTCACTCATTCTCAACACACCTCCAATCCTTCCTAATTGTCCTTCTTGTATGGTGTGTATACTACATATTTGTGATGTTTCTCTATTACTTGGTTTCTTATTCTATAAATTCTTGTTTTATGTCCTTTGTCCTTAGAACCTCCAGTTAATCTATTTGAGTGGTTCTCTGTTGTAGTCCAAGTTTTGCATCCAAAATTCAGTAGTTTTCGGTTTCACTATCTGCTGTACCATTTCTATTTTTGCTATTTTTGAATCTTTGTTTTTCATGATCCTTACAAGACTCCCATTGCCGATTCTACGCGGAAACTACTTTGTCTAAGCATTCTAAAGAATTACGACATAACTTTGATTTTGAAAATGTTAGGATTTTAAAAAAAGAAAATAGTTTAATATATGAAATGATATACATTAAAAAAGAAAATAACGCGGTCAATTTTAGAACAGATATAGAAAATTTAAGTATTATTTTTAATAATTAATCTAATCACGCCTGAATTTTATAAACTTAAGCTCTTGACTAGGTTTTTTTGCCATGTTTTTCCCTAGTCCTTGAACAGAATTGTTAGAGCTTGACAAAAAAATACTATGATATAAGGAGCATTATTATTATGATTATAAATTTACATTTCAAAATATCTTAAATTGTCCATTATATTGTAAATATAATCTTATACATATATCACTGAATTTCTTTGCCTGTAGATAATTTTGTTGATAGGCATGGCTAGTTATTTATCTATAATTTGACACGAAATAAATGTCAATTTTATTCCACTGACGAAGTTGTAACGAAAACCAGATTATATACATATATTGTAAAGGTTTTGGAATAAATTTGATCTTTGTTAGAATTGCAGTGTTATAATTGACCTAAAAAAGTGGAAAAACTATCTGGATAATAAGATATTTTATACTGTTCAAAAATAAATGACTCATTTACCGGTTTTTTTTCTTCGAAATAATAGCGAGCCGGTTGATCAAAATTTGGCAGCCCACCCCTGGATACAGTGGCGTATCCAGAATTTTGGTTTGGGAGGGGCCCAAAACGGTTGAAGAACTAAAAAAGGAACGAAAGTTTTGAAAAAGTATATTTAACATTTTTAAATCATCCAAATTGTGACAGTTGTCACAGTTGATAATAAATAGTTAATAATTAACTACTCACTTTATTTAAAGAAAAAAAAATAAATCCAAATATTCTAAGACTTGAAATAATAATAATAATTATACTAAAAAGTTTAGTCGCCTCTTACTTTTTGTAGCAAACATGTTCAAAACAACATCATGATCAATTTTTAAATTTCGATGAATCGACAATAACGCTACACCGGTTAAACGATCCTCAGTGATTTTATTTCGTAGGTATGTTTTTTTAGTCGTTTCATTGTTGAAAAGCTTCTCTTGACTGATGCCGTTGAAACAGGTTACTTCTTTTGAAAAATAAATTGTATAAGTAACTCGCAACAAACATTTATTTTCAATACAAATAATGCTCTAACAGTTACAGAGACCTATAACAACCGACTACCGAGAACCTGTTCACCACTGCGCCTGTCAGATGTAGTGTGAGTGTGCACTGTGCAGTGTTGCAATAAATACTTATTTCTCCCGGATCTATTATTATTTATCGTTTCTACTGCAAAAGTTTATTTTAATATTTTTCAATAACATTCGATTTGTGGATATAGTACAATTTCGGGGGGAGAGGGGGGGACTCGGGCCCTCCCCTTGGCTACGCCACTGCCTGGATATATCCTTTCCAATCTTGCCAGTAATCAAAATATTATTTTGCGAACGGCATAATATGTAGAAAGTGCAACCAAAATGTGCGTCTCTCGATTCTAATAATTAAAATGTTTATATTACATATTCCCATTATTAAAAAACCCCCTACATTAGTGATGAGCGATATTTCACTACCTGTGATTCTTTCACGGTGATTGGAAAATCACCGATCACGCCAGTGAGTGGAGAGTTCTACAAGCAGTGATCAGTGATTGGGAGAAATATCGTTCCTTCGATATCAAGTAACGAGAATGCGGCGATCACTGTCAGACGATTAGCCAGTTCTATTATCGCTGAATTAACGTTCATTTTTAGTAACGTCGCGTCGTAGCAAAACGGTGATTACTGGTTGCCTATTGAAAACTAAATAAGTATATCAAATAACCGGTGAATATCGGTGAATAACATATGCATATATTACCTACATATGTATATCAGCTGGGAATGAAGCAAGTTATTCCATTACAAATATTAATATTGTTTGTTTTTCAAGTATAGTAAAATACGTACGTTTAACACGAAATTGAGGGGATTGAAATATTTTTTTCGGGTTAAAAGATTTTCGTGTTAAAGGATATTACAAAAAGT
>ML218348.1:0-11833 GCA_004785975.1 Popillia japonica
AAAAAAAAAAGCTGCGAGGGGAAAAGCGCAAAAAAAGAGGCCTGTTTGAACGGTGCACGGTTTTAATATCGCGGGGCAAACTGAATTATCAGCCGGGGATATTCGCTAGTCGTCTCACGTACTCCACATGTGCATCGGAGCGGACCAGTTGGACAGCAGTTGGGAGGATATTGCGCGAACATCAAGTGTTAATGACGGTGGCCGACTGGAGGAGCGAAAGGGTCACGTACCACCTGCGCACCCGATGCAGCAGCGTTAATTGGGGTTTGTTTATTTCTGGCCGCGATCGTGTTTTGAATATTAAAGTGCCTACGACGGTAATCGAATTTACACGTACATATATACTGCACGGGCATATCGAAGAATTGCTAGTTGCGGGTTAGAGTATGAAGCGCGGAATTTGATATCTTTAAAAAAAGTCATTTTTTCTCTGTTAGGTTTTGTGCTTTGGGGATATACACCAAAGCTCTCACACAGCAGCAAAAACGCATACACTTACAACTAATTTATTCAAAAATTGCAAATTTTGCTATTCACAGATTTGCTTTGTGCTTCGTGCCCTCAGCAGTGTACTTCGAACTCAATTATAATTACCTCAATATACAGAGTTTTCCAGATTGACTGGAAGTGCATGGATATTGGCATACTGCTGTTGCTCGGAGCAGCTCAAGTTGTCAAACTATTCAGGAGAAGTTTCCATTTAAATCCAATTTTTTTTTGTTCAATTACGACGCAAATGCCAAAATTAAAATCTCCCTTATAAATTGTAATATAAATCGAGAACATGTTTACCTCGATCGAAGTAACGCAAGACACCGCAAAAACAGCTGATGTAATAAAAACTACGAAATAACGTTCATGTGTCAGAGTTCAATAATATCAATGTGATTGCGTATGAAAATACTATCGGAGAGTAATTAATAAAGGAACTTTTATTTTAAATGTATCCATTCTCTGGAATTATGCTAACTGTAATAAATGTAAAACTATTGTTCTGAAATAAACATCGTTTCCTAGGTGCAATTTTTGTAATCGTAGCCGTATTTTCCGTTTTATTAAAGAATTGTTGCTTCCATGTCTGCAACATCTACATAAATGCATTCAACATTCGAAACAGACTGACTCTAATTGTGCGTTGCACACATATAGCCTATCGCTACACCTGCTCTGTGAGATATTTGTTAAAACACAGTGGAGCGATGAATATTTTATAAATATCTTTGTCACTTTTTTTTCGCGTCTGCGAAGGAATTTGCGCAAAATATTTTGGATTTAAGTTTAATAAAATAATATCTTCCCATTATACATATATTATATCTTCCCAAATACATCCGCATAGTTGACCGTGGAAAGCTATTAAGGTTAGATCATAACATATTCATAAGCAATAAATTTGAAATGGATTAAATTGAAAAATTACTGTCGATTATTTGAATTAATTGAGATCAAGGTTAGACCAAGAATAAATATTTTATTGCATACATTGAAAAAAAAAGTGGTGAGGACTCATATCGCAGACGACAAAGTTTAAGTCAGTATTTGAAACAGGAAGGGAGAATTAGGGACCAGTACAAAAATGGAGGGAAATAGTTTGCCAATTTGTGCCAATTGTACGCGAAGATGAATTAGGTGGCATATTTCTTTAACATTCCCCCTAAGCTTCAACGACTTAAATTGAAATTCTGATGGTCAATACCAAGATGCACACACGCTGTGACGGCATGTTATGTGCCGTAATTGATGCGGATCTTTAAAAATAATTGGAATATCAAAAAAAATCATACTTTTGACAGTTGGTCGTTGTGGATGCCACCACCCGCGTATGCATGCTTGAAAGTTGGCAACAATGTTGTAGCGATCAGTGCTCATATACGTCAACTAAAATAGCACGCGTGTGGAATTAATTCCTTTCAGAACAAGTTGGTCTTCTTTTCTTAACAGCCAAATAACTCATCCTTTTAAACAAAAAGTAGTTGACTCAAAGTTCTTCATTCTTTTTGTCGTTCAAATAGACTAAAATATATGTAAGTAACCCTCTTCATAGCTTAGTCACCATTTTATTGGTTCTTCTGTAGCGTACAAGATGATAAAACACACTTTTGAAAGGACAGATCTAGAGCAAGCCTTTACGTGGGGGACTGGGCTGTGGCAGGGGTTGGTGTTTCTTGAAATTGAAGGCAGGAGTGGCTAATTAGCAAGGAGATACCACAAATTTGGAAGTAGTTTAAAATTTAAACCCATTTCATCAGTAATTGAGACGAGATCTAAAGAACAACCTTCATTCTTTTGAAATTCGAAACTTGTTACTTTAAAATTTGAAACTCAATATATTTAGAGCCAGAAAATTTCCTAGATAGTCTTTAACCAGCTACAACTTGCCTTGTAATCTTGTGAACTACAAAACTTATTAGTCACTTCTAGAGCTTTGTCTTAATGATTCAGAGAGGAATATACCATGATTTTCTGTGGAGCAACCATTAGTGTTGCAAAAATGTCTAGAAGAAACCTATGCAAACTGCTATAGTTCTCTAGTTACACCAATTTCATTCTGCTTTGTTGAAGAATACCAGTAATCACCTTAAAGAGGCTAAAGGGTGGTGCGCTAACAAAAGATCTATTGTAAGGTTAAACAGTTCTGGATTAAATAGTAGAATGAACTCAAAAAACAATACAACTGAGATAATTTTCCTTAAACGTACTAATAACACTTCAACAACACAATAAATTTCATTAAAATCACCAATTTTCCTCAACTCTCAACTACTTCAATTCGATAATTTAATATTGTAACGTTACTACCAACACAACGTCCAAACTACCCTTACTCGCTCGGTAGCCGGAAATTTACGTCTAGCCGGTACCTCGCCATCGGCAAGACAATAACTTGTACGGGTGGCAAATTTGCACGCTTAAACCGGCCAAACAGAATGGAACAGGCAATTGCAGTTCGATTATCAACGCCCGGTTGGCGAGGGCCAATTCCGCCAGTCGGTCATAAGGAAAACTACATTTGTAGTATGGCGGTAGTCGATTCTGTGAGAAAATATCCTCTAGTATGGGTGCATGTAATGGCAAGTACAGAAGTCGAAGCTGGCAGGAAGTGCATAGCTTCGTTCCAGCTTACTAGATTATAGGACATCGCCTCTAGCAAGCAGACGTGTTAGGCCTTCTCCTCTGCGAACGGAGAAATTGAATGTCGTATATAAATTGAAATAGCGTTGAGTTTGTTTTTTGATATTTTATCGTGAATTTGCGCTGATGTTGGAGGTAAAAACCGGGTTGGAAATCAACTGGTTTAAAGCGAATATGTATGTATGTATATAGATTTTTGCAAAATACTACAATTTGATTACTTATATACGCCTTCGTTCATAAGTTTGATCGGATCTAATCTATGATATAAGAAAATGGAAATAAATGCAATCAAAATAGACAGAGGAAGAGATATCTAATTCTCTACCTGCTCTTTAGTAAATTTTAAATCCACCGTTGCAATAATAATGGGTAGGCTGTAGGTGTGTAATATTTACTAAAAAACATTTAGAACAAGATGTTTCCTTCAAACTCCTGGAAAATGATGCAGTACCAACTGGTTTCGCAATAATTAAGGGAAGGTTCGTTTACTAGCAAGATAAAGTCTTCAAATACACCCCAAAGGAGGTTAAAATTATCTCCAGAAAAAAATTGCTGAAGAAGTTTTGTCCTTAATGGAGTTGCCACCTCAAAGGCCTTATAACTCAATAAGATTATTGTGGGATCACTAACCAGATTTAACGAATGCTCTGCAGAATGAGTGCAATGCTGTAGATGAATCATATCTAGAACAATTATTTCAAAGGATTTTTTCGTATCAGACAGACGATTTATTAAGGCAACTGATGCCTGGAATTTCAAAAAATAGATATTGACGATGCCTCCTCAGCAGATTAAGAAAAAGACTGTTGCAAGACATAATTCGTAAATCAATAGCAAGATGTGATTGATGTGAGGAATAGCCCGTATAGACCAGCCTGCTGCCAACGTTCAGGCATCAAATTCCAAAAGGAATATTTTGCCAGTCTTCTAAAACGGCAGTTTGAAGCTCATGGTAATTTTTTGGATCCACTCCTTGTGATTTCATCAATCTATTCAGGTAATCCAATACGTGCCCTATGGTATTATCTCACATATCTGGAGAGTTCGCTTCCCAATCCATGTGCGTAATATTGTTCTCTTCAAAAAAGTCATTGTGTTATGATCAAAAAACACAAAACCATCGCCTATTTCAACAGCAAATGGCAACACTAGAGGTTGCAACACATCATTATGATACCTACATACCACTATTCATTGTAGCAATTCCAAGCATAACCAATTCGCAGAAATACCTTCATAGACGGTAATTGAACCACCTGCGTAAGCTAAGCACTCATCGGTTTCTCTAAACACTGAACAAACAACGATTCTAATCTTCATGATTAGAATTTGAATGTTGATGCGCCCATTCTAGCCTTTCTCTTTTGTGGGCTCTGGTCAACAATGGACAGTTTTTAGAAGGCCTCGACCTTAAATTTACTGCATGGAGCCTTCTTCTTACTGTTTCAGTGGATACTTGAGCATCTGTTGCATTTGTAAAAAAAAACTGAATTTGGAGTACTTGTAGCGGGATTTCACCCTGAACACCTTGGACAGATCCAGTATTACTAAAAAACATTCTGATCACGCTGTAGCTCACACTGAAATGGGCAACAACTTACTTTAATTTTTCGAGTCCGAATCGACCATTCATAGTCTTCCAGCCCAATAGCGTTTTTGCTGGCAATTCACATATCCTCGATGGAGGACGAAGCAGAGCAGAGAGTGTGTCTCAAAATATGGTCCATATCCTTATCATCTCCCCATATTCGCATAAAAATTATTGGTCCACCTGGGTCCTCCATTTAAGTTTGTTTGTTTTTACTGGAGCTACTCCAGTTCTTATTCTGTTCAGGATCTTCAGATTTTACAGTCCAAGTTGAATCCTGCTGCGGATGGGGAGGCGGATTTCTTTAGGAGAAAAGTGTCTGGAGACTCTAAGGAGGCGCAATGAAGAAAGCTCTTCCACGACTTCAGTCTTCTCCTTGAAGACTTTGCAGGGTTTCCTAGTATTAAGGCAATGGTATTTGTAGGAGAGTTTTCTATCCAAAGTAACTCCCATGTATTTTGGTGTGTCGACATGTTGCAGCATTTCGTCCTCCCACAGGACTCTGAGTTTTCTTAATGCTTTGTGTATGTTGACGTGGAATATGCTTACTTGCGTCTTCGGCGGATTAGGCATTAGGAAATTTCCGTGGTAGTATGTGGACATGGCTTTGAGTGTAGTTTCCAGTTTTGTACCTATGTTTTGGAAATTTCGGTCTTGAATAGTAATGGCAAGTTCAAATATAAAATTTTGGCATACTTACTGCGACTAAACTTATGAATGGTAGTGTATGTAGTATATATACAGTGGCTCACAGCTTATTTGATACAGTGCCTATTTTAAAACAAAAGTCATAATAATTGAAGAAATAAAAAAGATATCGAATAAAATTTTAATGCAGGTTTGTAGATGCATGTTCAAGAACCGAATACGCACAAAAAAATTTCAAAAATATATACTGCCCCTTCTTGCACAAGGGGATTAGCGCCGATATAACGAAAACGCAACTCACAGCTTATTTGATACAGACGAAATTTTTCATATTCAGTCGAAAAATTGTTGCGCTGTTGTTAGTAGTTTTATCTCGGCCGTTGAAGTTACAATCACGATTATCAGAAATAAGGAGTAGTTGAATTTTAGTCAATACGCGGCTTAAAATAAAAAAGATGGGTCGTCGTACAGCTATAGAACAGAGTGAGCTAGTCTTATCTCATTATAAATCGGGCCAATCGGCCCGAAAAATTGCCCAAATGGTCAATCTGAGTGCGTCTACAGTGCAGCATATAATTGAATGATTTGTACATGAGTATCGAGTGGAAGATAAAGGAAGAAGTGCACCAAATAAAATTTTCAATGCAGCTGACGAGCGCTACATTGTCCGGAAAATCAAAACAAACCCGAAATTATCTGCTCCAAAACTAGCTATTGAAGTTCAACATGAGTTAGGGAAGTCATGTAGTGCTGAAACCGTCGGCCGTGTGCTTCGCGAACATGATTTTAATGGTCGAGTAGCTCGTAGAAAATCGTTCTTAAGTAAAAAACATCAAGAAAGCCGTCTTACCTTTGCTAGAGACCATGTTAGCAAGGACGCTGACTTCTAGAACACAGTAATTTTTGCCAACGAGTCTAAGTTCAACATCTTTAGGTCGGATGGCATGTCCTAGGTGTGGCGGAAACCCAACACTGAATTAAAAAAAGAGAACCTCAAAGCCACAGTGAAGCATGGCGGAGGCAGCGTGATGGTTTGGGCCTGTATGAGTGCATCTGGTGCGGGAAATTTAGTATTTATTGAGGGAATAATGAATAAAAATATCTATCTCAATATACTTAAAACAAATTTGTTGCAAAGTACTGAAAACATGGGTATAAGCGAACATTTTAAGTATTACCAAGACAACGATTCAAAGCACTACGCGGCAATTGTGCAATGCTGGTTAATCTGGAAATGTCCCCATTTGTTGACACCACCTGCCCAGTCTCCTGACATGAATATAATTGAAAATCTCTGGGCTATATTGGACAAAAACATCCGCAAATACAAAATCTCCAGCCGGGATGAGTTGAAGAAGGTACTACTAGAAGAATGGCAAAAAATTACCCCCAACATTACGAGAAAGCTTGTCGCATCAATGCTAAAGCGGATGCTGGTTGTTGTAAACGCAAGAGGATATCACACAAAATATTAAACGTAGCCCAAAATCAATAGTTTATATTTTGTTTAAATTGAAATGGAACTGTATCAAATAAGCTGTGGGCTAGTATTTAGCAGTATTTTTTATTTCTAATTTTTATATCATTAGACAGCACTTTTGTAAAATAAAAAAGGGTTCTAGGATAAAATGTATATATTATTGGTAGAGGTTACTACAATTTTGTGTCCATATTATTTTTTTTTTAATTATTTTGATTTATGTTTTAAATGAGACACTGTATCAAATAAGCTGTGAGCCACTGTATATATATATATATGTCCCAAATATTTTGTTCTAGATTCATTCTCTCATAAAAAAATGTTTGGAGTTTTGTGGTTTTGCATTTAAGCCATCTTAAATTGCCTTTTATTGTTTTCAAATCCTAATTCTCTGAATGCGACATTTTAATATTATAAATATTTACAAAAACACTGTCGTCCAGAATTAATTTAGAACTCAACATTTTTTTGGCAGTGTTTCCGTATAAACAACATTTATTACATTATTAAATTCTACACCTACTTCGTATAATTTATTTTCAGATAATATCGCAATAAACCTTCACTATCATGAACTATCTCCCTGCATTTATACATAAATCAAACCAAAACATCGCCTAAGCAAACATGAAGTTTATTAACTTTATTTATTGCGTCTAGTACTAAAATATCGCTACGTATGTAGCTAATGTACGCTAACATACAAAAATGATGTCCCTATTATAGATAAAATGTTCCCTATTATAGATAAAATGTTACAATTTCTGCAATTGACTGTACAATCTTCTTGTGTCAGACTAAACAACCAAACTTTTTAGAACGTCTCCATTTTAATGTAAAACGCTTTTTAATCTGTTTACAGTTATATTATACGTGCCATGACATACTGGAAACATTTACACGGCTGTAATACGCCACGAACGAAGCTATCACAAATAAATGAGATTTTAAGCTTGATCACTGACAGGGACCCGGTCACTCAGACATCAAGTTAGTTTCGCCCGTTTTTTTTTCTCCATTCCACGTTGAATTACCGTCATTTTCACTGACGCCTCTGCAACAATGTAATTAGACGTTGCCTGCATAGCCTCGACTCCCATCATCGGAGGTTATTACGTCAAAACATTAAGTACCGTCGAGATATTATGTCGTGACTGGTTAAGAATGTGTACCGGCGCTTTATACATCGGGATACGTAACGTGCTTTCAATTATATTCTTCTTTAGAGCAACCTGTAATTTAATTTTAAGTGGGTAACGTTGTAAAATGTTACGGTTTAATTATGTAAAAATTTGGCAGTTGATAAATCATAAAATAAAAAAATATTATGAGAAATAATAAGTCAATTTTAGCAGCACTTAAATTAACGTAAATATTATAATATTTTAGTCTTTTATTTATAAAAACATTTAATACCGATCTACCGACAGACGAAGGTAATAACTACCTGAATTTAATGCTTCTAGTTCGCGGTAGTAAATAATTTTAATGGAAATATTGAAGGTAATGGAAATACACAGCCATTGCACGACCATAAAATATCCAGTAATAAAAGCTTTACGAACTCTCTACTGAATTACATTTCTGGCATTTACTTTAACCTCAATTAATTAGGTTTCATTGTAGTGAGTGACTTATCCCTTTTAATTTTGCAAAATAATAAGATTCCCAATTTATTTTAAAGCGAAAAATATTTTCGGATACTTTTGGGAACACCTGTACATTTTTCCTAGGTGTACCATGAATTCGTAATACTACAACGTCGAATTTTCTAAATATTTCTCCCGTGCGATATTCAGGGGGCCATTCATTTTCGATGAAACAGCGTAGCGACAGGAAGGCGCGAAAGTATGAATTAGTCTCTTCAGATCCTGTGAGCGTTACCCCGAAGTATAAATATGCCATGCGAAACCGGTCTAGGACTTGAATTATGCGTCTGTGTGCGTCACTGGGGACGCCAAGACGTTTTGCTGGCGTCCGCACAGTGACTCGAGGTATAAACAGTTTGTTTAATCAATACCCTTTCCCAACTTTTGGGTTTTAAATTAAGGGTCGTGTTATTTGCTGTGGTGAATGTTACTAATTATGGATTCGTAGTCTATCCGGGAAAATGGGATTGAAATTGAATGAATAAAAAATAAGTAATATAGGAAAATTAATACAGTCTCCGTAAATCGTTCGAACAATTTCTGCGAAACACTGATTACTGAAATTCCTCAGATGTAATTTAACTTTCGCTCAAAAAGATTGACAAGTTACAATTACATTTTCAAAGGCAAATTTGTTCATGTTGATAAATTTTCAGCAAATTGTCATTTTGACACTGAAATGCCGCCTGGAAATTTGATTCGTAACTTAGCGCAGAAAAATTGAAAATTAAATTTTTGAACAAAAACGTTAGGTACTTGTGTAAACATCTTCCGTTTTAACCACTTTTAAAAGTATTGTCATAGTGATGAAATCAAACATGTGCCCAAAACAATTCGTATTTTTAACAATTACATACACAAATAAATAGTATATTGTTGGCAACAAAATTTTGCTTATTTGGTGAGTCTCTTGGCGTATTGCCATTTTGACAGTATAAAAATTTGAAGCAAAACCGTAATACTTCGAATTTTCAATATTTGAAATTATTTTTGGAACACGTTTCATATCATTATTTTGACAATTTGGTATTGTATACCGCTCCAAATTGATTATAGAGTAAATTGGCATTGTCATTTTGACAATATGAACAATTTAATCGAAAAGAGTAATATGTACTGAACAACCCGATTTCAATTTTGATCGTTAAACATTCTTTCCGCAGCTCACAGTTTATATTGTCACTTTGACAAATTAGAGTAGTCAAATTTTAAAAATTTGCTCACTATCATCCACCGCACCATTCCTCGGGCATTTGCCAAATGAGATCGTTATAGCTTTCTGTTCCCAAATAATGTGCCCAAATAATATTTGGCAATATTGTCATTTTGACAATTAAACAATTAACCGGCAGAGTTTAACATCTGCAACATCTGATTCAGCTCCTCGCTATAAAACATCTAGAACTATCACGTAAAATAAACACAGATCAAATTAAGTCGGAAGAGACTTAGGGGACATATTCGAGAGAGTTTTTCATGCGGAATTATATCAATAAAATCGCTCATTCGTGAATAAGCTTCGGGTAGGTGGATAACAAGGAGAAAAGAAAAAAAAACGAGGAAAAAAGAAGACTGGAGAACAGGAGATAAAAAAGAATAATTTGTAGTGTAAATATTTCCAAGCCGTCCGCTTTAACGCTTTCACCGACGAGGTGATATTAATACTTTTTAGGGAAATTTAACGGACGATTAGAATTTTTTTTGCACCTAATAATTTAATTAATTAGCTTCATCTTCAATTAAAATTAAATATATTAATAATTGAGTGATATCTAAATTAACAAACAAAAGTACTCAAGAGACAGCTGTTTTTTAACAAATTCGGTTGGGGTAACTTTTTCTTTTTTTTGTTCTTCAAGAAACACAAGGCATGATTGTAACTTGGTCAATTAAAAACTCATTAAAAGGCTATTAGTATTCATGGTTACGAATCTAGAATGGTTGAACTTGAGCAGAACGTACGCTTTACCTCCTAAAAATTAATAAATTAAAAAGTTCATTAATTTAAATTAATTTGATGTTAAAATGGATGACCGAATTACCACAGCGTTTTGTTAATGTAGCTTTTGTTCACATAATCCATACTTAGGTAGGTGATCCTAGTGACTGCGCCACAAATACGTCGATCAGAAAAAAAAAGCTAGTCTATCACACAGTTTTCATACCGAAAACTTTATTGTATGTATGTACAAAAAACATCTAATTCGCGTTGCTCGTATATCCGAACGGCAAACAAGAAAAGATTAATCTTTAAGCCATCTTCGAAACTAATTTGCGCTGGATTTTAGTGCCCAACGCCCGTAAACCTGTCCTATACGTCTCCGTCTGTACTTTTGTATCTCGGTTTTTTTTTGTTAGCATGAGATGTCGCCCTGAAGAGGTTAGGTTGTAGGGATGGTGGAAATACGACCTGGGTCGTATGTATTTTGCATGAAGCGGCGTTAAAATTTAAACCGCACATATACAAGCCAAGGAAATTTTGATGAAAACGCGACGTTGTAAAACGACGTCGCCTCGTCCGTTGCATTTTAGATGACGGTTATTTTCTTCTGCGAATTCGAGAGAGTAAGACGGAACGGATTATAGAGGTGGGAGGTGATGGAAACACTATACTGGGACGGCTCCGGTTAGGTGGTTTTGCACGTACCGTTTTTACGGCCGCTAACTTATTTAAGACGACAGTACCCGTGTTGTAAATACTTGAAACGGTAAATCATTTCTTAAGTGTAATTGGAGGAAAACAGTAGGTATGCAGTGACGTTGGGCGTTGTATAGTGATCTCGAGACGATGTATCTAAATCTCGTTTTATCTTCGGGGTACGGACACGTTTAATGCTTAGATACCATTAAAGTAAGACAACAATGCTTATATGCTGTACATGAAGGACAATGTATGTGGGATGATAAGTTAGTGTTGAAATAAAAGCTCAAAATATATTCAATTCTTCCTTTAGAAGGTAGTAGGTTGGTACCTACTGTTAGTAGGTAGTCTACATAAATACACTTACCCCGTACAATCTTAGTCTACTGCCAATATGATTGAAGAGCTTGACTCACCTGTAACAAAGAATACAATTAAGTCAAAACATTTTTCATCTGTATGGCTAAATCAAGCTATTACTAACAAATTGATCTATTATACTATTTGCTTTCTAATTTATTTATCAGACTAATATGACACGGAAGTCTGCTAGCATCACCTGTTTGCTCTTTGACCATGACTGGTAGTCTGCTCTTGTTTTGGGCATCTTTAGAGCCTTTAAACCAATGTATTTGGATTTATTTTACAGATTTATAAATATTCTTTAAGGGTACTCATGTTTTTCGTCTACT
>ML218348.1:11843-55909 GCA_004785975.1 Popillia japonica
ATTTATTTGTGAGATTAATATGACTAGGAAGTCTGCTATCATCCCCTGTTTGCCCTTTGACCATGACTGGTAGTCTGCTCTTGTTTTGGGCACCAACAGAGACTTTAAACAAATTTATTTGGCTTTATTTAATAGATATACAAATATTCTTTAAAGGTGCTTATACTTTTCGTGTACTTTTGATGGATTTACTAAGACCCCAGTACTATGGTTGACAAATTGAAAGTCTATGATAAATGAAGAATTGGAGATATAGCCAAAGTTAAATTGAGGTATATTGGTAAAGGTGGAGATTGGAAGTACATACTACTCTAGTGTTTAGTAAGCACTAATTCCCTTAGACTTGAAAAAAGCAGACACACAATAATAAAGCTTTCTTGGACACAGTTAGCTATTTTGGGCATTGGTCCTAAACGCTCATTCGAGGTTTTCTAAGCTACATTCGAGAAGCTCGTTTTCCAATCTAGCCCTGATCATGGTCCTTTTTATTTTGTACTTCATATATAAAGCCTAGCGTTGCGGGAGGTAATAGCATACGATATCAATGCTTCAGATCTGCCAGCCTAGCCTAGAAAATATTGGAAATACATAGCTGTGGCATCTCATTTGGTCAGTTATGCTGATGTAAATATCTTGCTTGCTTTAACTGAAACTAGTCTGTTGAAAGCCCTAGATGACAGTTTGAGTGTTGCACTGCATCAGTTGCTAATGCTATCCTCATGGCTTGTCAGATATGACTGGATTACATGTTACACATTAACCATGATTTTTTTCTGAGAGATATGGTATGGGTTGAAAGTTTATGATTATCACTGCCTTCTTCAAAATATTAAATAAATATATTTTGACTGGAGGTAGTTTGTTTGGGTTGGCGATATATCTTGGGATCTTCCCTCCAGAACCAGCATTACGAGGAATTACTCAGTAATCTGACCTTGATCAAGACTTATTGACTCATGGCAGTAGGTATATTCGTCTAGAAAATCTAGAAATCAAATTTACACAGTTCTTCCTTTTGGACACAACGATTATTCAAATAGTCCATAAGATTGCGTATCAACAGCTCTTGCCGAAGTACAGTCCTAATCTTGCTAACAGCTCCAAGTCATACTCAAAAAATTGTAAGAAGTAAAGGCCTCCATAGTTAATATAAGAATATAAGTTTTACCAGATAACACCTTACTGGCAAAACATGCTCTGCTCTTGCTAACAGCTTCTGGACATGCTCAAAACTTTTTTATGAAAAATAATCGTGAATTTCTATGCTTTAATTCATCAGTCACCCATTCCTTGCTAGTGCTTGTGGCACAAGATATCTGGTATCTGAATATTTGCAAAAATTAAAGACTTTCACAGTTGAAGAAAGGCGAATTAGCAGACAACAGAATATATTTTCGCTGTAAAAATATTCGATAAAATACGAGCTTTGGTTTTGTTTAGATGATAGGGTTTAACAAAGTTTTCATTCTGGGGTGGATGGGGTGGATGATTAACGAAAGGGTTTTATGCAAAAGACTTTTCTGGCTACAAAGACTCTGCTTATGCCAAATTTTTGACATTAACACAGTTCTGCCAATATAGAGCTTAGAGTAAAAGTGGCATCGTAGCGAATTCATCCATGGGAAATTGGTAAAAGTTGAGTTAGAAAAAATACGTGTAATGTAGGCCCTTCCTTTTTGCAATTCTTTGAGCATAAGCGCAGTCTTTGCCTTCTTGTTCTGGAGGTGGAGTTTATGGTACATGTCAAGTAGTGATTGTCTTGCTTGAAGTTTCAGGTGACAAATCCACCGCTTTTTGCTGAGTTTTGCCAGATTCAAATGTAATTACTACAAACCTAATTTCTATATCTTTTGGACAAGATTTAGAAAAATCATCGCAAATTACATTTTCGCAGAATATTATGAAACAACTCAGTAAATTCCTCAGCACTTTCATCCACTCGACTCGTCTAAAATTTCCATCAACAAGAATAAGTCAAAAAATAATCTCTTCGTGAGAATTTCGTCAACTAAACCATGCTTATTTATATACCGTTTAGTTCCAGTCATCTCGCAGGCGTTCATATAATCCCCGTACAAAATGCAATTCGTAATTTAGGATTCCGTAAATCTAGCTAGCTGGTGACTTCCATCTCTTTCCCCGTTTTGCACCTAGTTCTCGGCGTGTTTACGGTTCGCAAGATTCGCTGGGATTAGTCGCGAGTAATGGACTTCATCTTCTTATGCAAATACACCCTTATATATATGTACCTCGATTCCGTATTAGTCACCTTTAGCGATAATAATAAACATGAGAGAATTGCCAAATGTTACGAGATTAAAAACAAATGTCATATAGCTAGATGCCTACGTAAAATATCTAGATGTCACCGCAAATTATCAAATAGGCTAAACTCCGGTCAACTTCGTTATATCGTCTCACGACAAACTATCCGACGGCATTAAATTAATATTAGCGTAACATCCCGGTAGCGGACTGCCCAGGCGGTAAATTGTTTGAAATAGTGACACAAGGTGTACGGAGGGGATTTACCCGAAATAACTTCAACTGCGGTTAAACGCCATTTCACGTCGTGCTATCTCCCGAGCGGTCGTCGCCGCTGTTGTCGTTTCAGGCCCTCTCTTCTCCTTTCTAATCGCGCAATTCTGCAGATGAGTTTATTAATCCTCGGGGAGCACCTGTCCACAGTTAACCCACTTCTAGAAATACCGACGTCGCCTGGAGAACGTAGGACAGAAATAATGCGAGCAGGCGACCGCTGACAGGTGAATTGGGGGAGGGCCGCTACACACACATACCAGATTTATGCTACATAGTTAGCTTCTGATGCCAGAGATGAGAAAATTCTTGTATCTTACGTTATTTTTTCCGTACCGGGGGAATCGCTGCCTTCATTCTATTATTAGAACAAGAAAATAAGTCTTGTGTTTCCACGTCTGTAACTTATCCAAAACACAAATTAGCCTGTGCAGCGTCTACAATCGTGGTACTGCATATTCAGAGAAGCAAGCTCAGCGTAAATTGTTTTGTTTCGAACACCGTGTTTGCCAGAAGCTCGCAATTAATGAACGCATACCTAATTATAGATTACCATTAATTGATAATTACGTACTACACAGAGTTAGTCAGCCAATTAGACACGAAACTGCAAATTCAAACACAGACCTATTCTCGTTTTACTACCTCCAAATGAATGTACAGACTATAGTCGGGTTAGTGAGCTGTAGCAGTAGAATTAATGCCGTAGAATAACGGAAATTCACAAACGGATTGAGATTACTCTGTGCGAGGAATTCAAACAAGTAAGATACGAGTCTTACACCATTAGTATTTAGAGAGAAGTGGTCTCGAGAACCAAGTAGACTTAATAGAGTATCGTTATGAGAGACGATACTGCCGAATTTGAAAAATACTTCTAACGAAATTCATGCAAGTTTATATTAGATATAGATATACAAATTAATTGAAACTGTCATGATTTAATTGGCTGAAAGCAAACGCACAGTCTGTGTGTCGAACTCATTTCACTCCTGCGTGGTGGAAATCCGGTTTAAGTGCTAACAGTGGCTGGGATCTGATTAGGCTAATAAGATCAATACCAACCAAGCTGGGGTTAATCGTCTTCGCCCGATCTCTTCGCTAGAGGGTCATCCGATATTTTCCGTCTTCACTCGACAACAATGAGAATCTGTATAAATTGTTGCCTTTAGGTTCCTGTATACGAATACGCAATTTAACGGTTAAGCTTGAAACATTCTAACGTCTAGTTCTAATAAATATCGAATGTTGCAAACGAGGACAAGTAGGAGCTCCATCATGCTGAAAAATTATTCTGCTATTTATTACAGCATTTTTTACAGCAAGGAGAATTGTACAACCTAGAAGTTAGGAGTATTTTTGTCTACTTAATAATCTCTCTATAAAAATGCTCCACTATGATTTCCAGCTACATCTATCCAGATATTTCCTTTTTGAAGCCATTGCTTGTGTTTTTTAAAGTATTGAAGAACTGCCGGCAATTGCATTGGACAAGACTATTTTAGCATCAGAAAAAAAAAACAATCAGATTTAGCCCATTTGGACTTCCATTAATTCTGATCATTCTGTAATGGAAAAGGAAAATTGTGTTGGTCTTTAGAAGTTCCAGAACCTTGAAACATGGTTTCTAAGTTTCTTCTTCTCACTGACTGCTGAATTTTCACAGTTTAACTCCCATAATTCTTTGAAGTCTTCAATAACAGATGCCTATTCGTCTTATAAATCGTGTAGAAATACCAAAACCAAAAGTGTGCCAAAAATTACCAAAATCTTCAGCAAAATCAAGAAGGAAGTAGGAGGAGATCGATCGGAGATCAACCCGCCCCCCGTATGGTCTTAACAATAACCATATGATTGTCTCTTCAAGACTGTAGCTTTATGGGCAAATCAATGGAATTCATTTTCTTTTATCTCGTTATTTTGCTAGGACTCCTATAATGCATATTTCTCGTATGGGCTTATTTCTTAATCAATTGCTACCTCCTTGCCCAGAGACCAAAGCAATGGCCTAGCAAAATTCAGCCATTCAAAAAGCAAGTCCATTGTCTGTGGTCGTCTACTGCAGAATGTCAACATAAATGAGATCAAGGTCGTAGAAGTTTGGTTTGGGAAACGTTTCAGGCCACCCCACGACCATCTTCAAGTGAGTTATTACTGATCACATTGTGAAGTGATTTACTTTCTTGTTGAATTGGATGAATGATCTTTAATAATCAGCTTGCTCTAGGATGATGTGGCCAAACAAAACTTGGCAGCATAAGAAAATAAATTACAGTTTTACAAATTTAGTAGATTGCGATTAGAGATCTATAATTTTGAGCAACAACGTCACTGGTTTAATACGTAATTACTTTTTAGTATCTGGAATTTACAGTTTGTTAGTCCAGCATTGGGTTACGTCCAATGCTTCCTGTTTGGCCAGCGAAAGTTGCGATGAACTATGGCTGTCAGACAAAGAAGTCAGACAGAGCACAGAAGATCTTCCATGTCCTGACGGGCGCCGTAGTCATATTTGTCGTCATTTCTGGCTAGCGGACCCCATTTCATTAAGTGGAATATTACTGGAAACACCGCAGTTTTGATGCGGTTCAGCATTTTCCATATTCCCCAGTAATTAGAAACGCCGTTTGGTGGTCTTCTCTTAGTGGGTAGTCGGAAAAACGTTTATCTAGAGTCTGGTTTAGAAAACGACGTTTGGATTTGCGTGTGCTTGGGCCGCACTCTTGGCCCAATATTGAGTGACGAACATCAAAAATTTCTTTCAGCTTCTCGATATGTTCATGAGCTTTTTTGCGTGAGTCGGGAGTTGTGAAGCCGGCAGCCTTGTGAAGATTTTCTATAAGGGTGGGTTTCATGCAACCTGTTAACCCATTGCCATCTATTTGCCCAGAGAACAGAGCGTGTACTCTATCAGTACTCGTCTTATAAATTATAAAAATTATAAAAATCTTCGGAAAAGGAAGAAGGAACTTACTCTAGAATGATATATTATTTTTTCTTTCGTCAACCTATTTCTATTTCTGAAGCTTGGAAGCTTCCACTCGAGGGTATGCAAAAACAATTGTTTGATAACCTTGTGATTTTCGATCTCCATATGGCCAAACAAACTTGAGCAGGATAGCACAAAATTCCATTAACCGTAAAATTGGTACATTAGTGTTTTTCTATTTAGAGAGATCCGTAATCTGGGTGACCACCTCATCAGTTCAATAGAGAATTTAGGGACGCAAAGTAAGGATATTGAACCAAATACTCCAAATAATTCTTTTCGATATCATTCAATTTAGAAAAAAATTGTCCTGTTGGCAAGATATCATCATATCATCTGGGACCTCATTCCAACATTGAAGTTGAGTTAGATGCGACACACTGTGAGGTAGTTAAATTGGAGTAGAACAGCAAGTTTTTCTAAAGCTTTGGCCAATCCCTCCCATTATCTTTGAAGCAGATTAGACTCTAGCTGCTTTTGAAAGGAACAATACATTTTGAAGGAAAAAATACCGAGGAGGGATGGAGGAGAAGAACAAACAAAGAATTCTACGAGGAATACAAGAAACCAGACATCATATAGTATGTGAAGGCACAAAGATCAAGATGGCTGCGATATATAAGCAGAATAATTGCCAGAATAATGCTGAAATGGTATTGAGTAGGAAATCCCTAAAGAGGAAAATAAGGGGAAGACCAAGGACAAGCTGGGCGGAGAGAGCAGAAGAAGATGCAAGACGCATAGGAATACAGGACTGGAAACAAGAAGGTCTGTAGTGCTGTAAGTAATAACATAGCAGTCATCTCTTCAAACTCTTGTGCTTCACACAGATTCACAAAATGCAATAGGCAAACCTAAATTCCTCCCATAAGATCAATTTGGTCATAACGTCCTACTACAGGACTATACCACAATTATTGGATTCAGCGATTCATATTTCCTGCCTAGTCCTGTTAGGTCCAAATAATGTTAAAAAACAATTATAATACCTCCATCAGATTTACAAAATTTCCCATCACGCGGTTAACCCATTTCTGTACACAATTCAAGATGCAATTTCGCCATCAGCATTCGAGAACGTAAGACCCTTGATTGATTAAGTCCGTGGATGAAAACGTGATACTCCATAATGCACGCTGTTTCGCCAATATCGGTTCCCTTTCCGAAGCTTCATCGAAAAGCTCCGACACGTTGTAAAACACACACAGAACGACAGCACAATAAAGATCCTTTCCCCAGCTATCGTCATCGGCCGGAATATCTGTTTGTCCGTCGTAACGACGGCAACAGAAGCCCTCTACACTGTCGACGAGCTTCGACGATATTTACGTGACCTCAACGTAATTGCATGTATCTTCGCTATACTCTTCCCGGCTACGTATTCGTCCTTGTCTGCTTCTATTTCGCAGAGAGACATTTCCTTCGTCGATACTTACAATATCGTGGGAAGGAGTGGTCGTAAGATTGCAAGGTATTGTCGCTGGCTGGATGAGAGTGTCAACAGTGGGAGATAATCAATACATAATGATGTCTACAGAGTGAGGTGGATACATTTTTCGCAGACTTAACTTAATTGCATTTTACTTTCGGATGGCATTGTATACATCGATTATTCTAGAAAGAGAAACCGACCTCCTTCCTTATCATAATCGCAACTTTCAAGCTAGTCATCTTCCAGCTCATAGAAAATAATAGCCCATGTCCTTATTATATTTTATGCGAGGGGATGCCCCTAGCGCGCCTGCTGCACCGTAATGGCGGCGACAAGGCGATCGGGCAATTCGGGGGTCTTAGCGTGGGGTTACCTCGGGCCGAACGAGGCCTCGAACGTGTTCCGGATTACAAAACGTCTTTGCGGCTTCGCAAAATGATGCCGGGGTTACGCGCGCCTAGAGAAAAAAAATCTCCGCCCTCTCCTAAGCACGTTCAAGGTTTCGGAGCAGAGGTTCGACAGGGTGTGCTCGCGATGGTTGCCGTCCTTCGATGGGATGCGAGCGACGTCCCGGGGTAATTACCGGGAACGGAAACAGTATTAGCTTCTGGAAGCGGAACTTGGGCTATCTCCTTCGTCAGAATCAAGATCCATGATGACGTTGCAGATTGAGTTGGCGAATTTATGGAAATTGGGGCGAATACTGTCATCGTTTTTTTTTCTCTTGCTCTCCTCCGTGCCGGCATACTTAGCGGTACCGAGCTTCTAAATATTGTGGAGACTGGTGGTTGGTGGTGTACAAATAGATTAAGTTTTGATTAAAGTGGAAAAGTCGAATTTTGTTCTCCAAAATAAAATTTAAATTGGAATGTGTAGATAGCTCTAGTTAGCAATCTTGTTTGAAATAAATTTAAAGTTTAAGTTTAATCTTCGAACGCTTTATCCTCACAGATCTGTATTGAACCGTACAGTCAAGACTAGACTATGTGAATCATTGGTGTTGCCTCATTATTCTTATTGTGCCCCAATCTATCATCCCGCTATCGATGGCTTCACTTCTACACGTATACAGCGTGTACAGAACTCATGCCTCCACTATATTTTCGGTATCAGGAAGTACCAGCATATTTCACATAAACTGAAGGACATATACATACACTGACGACGAGATTTAGAAATCTCAGCCCCACCAAAGTTTACGACTGGTTTTGTGTCCAGTGCAACGACTGGGCACACATTATATGAGGTGGCATCCTTGTTGGGGGATGCCATCGCTACTATTACTATTATTATTATTATTATTACATATCTTTATTTTCTATATATAGGTTTAACATGTAATATACACGGCCTGACTTGGCAAGTAGTATAATACCTGGGGCAATACTATTATTACTATTATTATTATTTTTATTGTTATTATTATTATTGCTGTTATTATTAATAATATTATTATCAGTATTACTACTATTTAATTTTGTTATGCGATTATTATTGCTATAGGTATTGTTATTATCCTTTACTATTATCATTGCCTATCTTGTTTGCATACCTTGGTATTGTTGTTCGGGAGTTTTGGCATTATGGTGCAGTGGTGCATGTTTTGGATGAATTGTAGTTTTAGGCAAACTCTATGGTTGAAACTTACTATATTCAGGGTTAATTTGAAAGCAGACATTGTCTGGAATTCGCCCTGTGATTGCTGGTGATTTTTTTTTTATTTATTGTTATTCTTATTATTATTATTATCTTTGCAACCTTGGCAATAAAGCCTATATTATTATTATTATCTCGTTTAGTCTCTCTAAAGGTATGTATTTACATTGTAGTTGTATACGACCAAATTACGGTAAGTTTACATTCCATTATACATTGATGTGGTTGACTTGGTGGTCTGTGTGCATTGTGCGATCCCACTATATTGTGTGTGTCGGTGTTTCACATATTCGTTCAAGTGCTTTTTGTCTTAATATTGGGTATTGTGCTACCATAGTATTGTATAACGGTTTTCCAAAAGGGAGGTCGCTAGTTTCCATTTTCGCAATTAGACTTCCCTTCTATTTCTCGCATCAATGGGCTGGTCCCGGTCAGGATCAGCAGCATTTTCAGCGTTTGGAGTTTCTATAGTGTTCGTCCTTTCATTCTCCTTTTCGCCTTCCATGGTATTCATATCTCGCAGATCAACGTCATCGGTTTGGTCATCTTCCGCGAGGGGCTGAGCTTCAGGACGGTTCCGATGTGGTACAGCCCTATCGACATCACCATCTCTATTTATTCGTTTACTTCTCGTTTTCATTTTTATTAACTTGATTATTATTATTATTATTATTATTATTATTATTATAAATAGAAGAAGAGAACTAGTGCAATCAACACAATTTTCCCCACCATAACAATCAACATCACCATCGATTTACGACGACAATGCAGCTCTAAAAATTTCAATCATGAAGTACAACACCAGAACCGTAAGAGAATAACCCCTAAGAGTAACGGATATGTCAAAACTCACAGCAACACAACCGACACGCTAGACACAACTTTAGCGCAATGCAGCTGTCTGTAGCCATGGCAGAAGTTTAGTTATTTCGTAGACCGATAAGAATTCGATTCTCTAGAGCATCTATGTATACCCGCCTCACTACCACCTTCTACAGCTACAAACGCAGTAAAGCTCCCCGCTACGTTTATATCATACCATCGGCGATATTCGAAGTGTAAAATTGCTTTCTACGAATATCGCGCACGCGAAGCGGGATAAGAAAACGATGGGCCGTTTCGCGCACAAACGGAGTTAAAATTCTATATATAAAGGGAAGTGGGTGATATACGATTGCTTCGGGGATAACTTATTTAAGATTGCATTTTTCGCGACGTCTAAATACACGTTAGCGAATGTGCGATTTTGAAATGGAGCCGTTTTTAGTTATTTATGTTATCGAACTGCGACACAAGTTAGACAAGCGAGTTACCGAGGCATTACTGCCTGCTCGTGCACAGAGTGAAGTATTGCGATTTGATTTCACCTTAATTCAAGAATACGTATCGGGATTTAAAATGTTTCTCAATAGTATAATTGACTAAAATTTCTTCAAAAATATGCTACAAACCCAGTTTTGACGAAACTGCGGGCCAATTACAGAGTGAGCCCTCTATAGTGTTATTGGATCGGCTTGGGAGGCTGGTGGAAGACGTAAACTGCACTCTTGGGGATCACTTTTGATTAAATACATCCCACCAATATCTCATCAATAAGACCAATAAAACTATCAGAGTTTTCTAGATGTATAGCTTGGCAA
This sequence comes from Popillia japonica, assembly GCA_004785975.1. Lineage (NCBI taxonomy): Eukaryota > Metazoa > Arthropoda > Insecta > Coleoptera > Scarabaeidae > Popillia > Popillia japonica. The sequence continues at coordinate 22,102 of ML218348.1, forward strand.
AACTCGATTGAAGCAGCACAAGTGGGTTGGGTCAAGTCGGGCTCAATTCGCGAAATTAGGCAAATGCAATCACCACCCTTCATTCGCACGTCCTATGACGTTGGCGTGGCGAATTACAGAATAATAGTGCCGGTCAAAATGTCACAAAGTAAAGAAATTGTAGCAAACGTGATAGCGTACTGTACTTTTGGCTGGTAGAATAACGAGGTCATCGAGTCCGCTTACGCGCTCACATGCGCAGTGATGACTCACTGATTCAATCGAAATTCGCCAGACAAGACAGATGATCATTTGTGTGGTGGGCTTCTAAATTAACACAAATCGTCTAAGAATTACAGTGCAAGGTGCAAAGTCTAGAAAGTTTGAGTACAATGGAAGCGAGGAGGTGCAATGCCAACCAATTTCTGCTTCGTAAAACTGTCGGAGTTGTTATTTCCAATAGGAAGCACCAGAACAGAGGAAGCTATGAGTTGCAGATTGAATATCTAGTGGTATATGTAAACGGTTATAGGCGGGCAAGCAAATTTGATTATGAAATATATTGGCAAGCAACCGTGTACTTACGAAGACAGTACGTCCATGGTTGGGGAGCTACCACTTAGAAATATCCCATAGCATGAATAGATCGATTACCATATATGCAGACTTGACTTTGACTTTCCTTATATTGTTCTTTTTGCTCCTAAAATTGTGGTGGAAGAATCTATCTATACTAATCTGTTATTAAATGTTATGGCCAATAGTTTTGCGCATCCGAAAAATTTAATCCTTATTCCAAATTACTTTATTGTTGGAGATAAACCAATACTTGATTTCTAATGAAAGAGCGTGCAAATTTCAATATTTGACCAATAAACCATGGCGTTCTAGTATATTCAACAGTACATCACACCAGTCACACTCAAAAACCTCTGATAAATCATACATCACCTTCGTAAAATCACCTGCCGAATTCTTTGCGTCTGTAACTATTGGAAAATGCTGGGCCGCCAAATTTATGTATACACTCTCAGCTATTTCACCTACTTTCACTTTATTCGGAAATACATTATCCGAGAACAGGTGTTTGTCAGGCTCTAACGTAATTTAGTCACGAAATCTGAAGATTGTTTGAACATTTTTATATTCAAACCGCACAGACGCCTTTCAATATTATTCTTTGCATTGAATACTGTGGTGCCTACTTCTATTGTAGCAAAAGTTAGGAATTGTGTGGACAAAAACCCGTATGCCACCACGGATTCACATTTTCATTAATGCTTTCTTTATAAATGTGTGGTGTCGGATCAGGAGACCGCCACTTGATTGAGTTATTGTTATTGGAAGAGTTGCTATTGCATAAAACGATGAATATGTTCCTCCAGAACGAGAAACTCTGCATATTTTAGATGACACATCACTTAAATTTTTCATTTTCTTGAAAATTCATCAACAGAAATGGTCATGATTCCTAGTAGTCAAAGTTCTCTGAACTAATCAACTAACTAGGAAGAAACTAAGAAGACTGCTGCCCTCCTAAGAGAATGCCCAGACATATCAAAAGAGGTAGACGTGGACTCTTAGCAGCAACTTATTTTAACCTATTCTCCTCAAAATTCAATCCGATTAACTGCAACTACTACAACAACTATCTCCAACTTAGAACCAATAAAAGCTGCTATTTCATCCCCCACCCCTTCTCCCAACCTTCCTCAAAAGTCGCGAAAAAGCTGCCAGCCCCTTCCTCTTCAAAAAATGACAAAAAGCTGCTACTCTTAAAAAAAGCTTGCAATACTTTGAAAGTCTTCGAAAAGTTACCAACCCCCCAACAATGAAAACTTCTAACAAGCTGCCAAGATCGTCTTTCAAAATCTTCAAAAAAGAGGCGTCATCAACAACTAGCAGATCCAGTGAGAAGCTTCGAAGGTATAGCCCCTACACTGCTTAAATTCGAATAGCAATCGTACATAATTTTTGTGTTAATTCCAATTTAATGTCGTCGAATTTAATAAACGCAAATGCAATCCAATTATTTTTTATCACCTAAATGCTGAATTACAAAGAAATTCCAGTATTTCCAATGAATTTTATTCTAAATATTTGCTAAAGTTGCGGCCTTTTTCCATTGTTGCGGTATGCGTTGTTTACAGAGTTGAAAGCCCTCTTTGAGCTTGCGGTTATCGTTTCGAAGACCTCCTTTGTGGGCGGCTACCCTGCATTTTCAATGCATCGTAGTTCAACTCGAGTCCACTGGTTCTAGCAAGCGTTATTTGCTACTTTAATGACCACCAGACACAAAAAGGCGCTACATCCAACGCCTGCGATCGCATAATTAACTTAATATAGTGACAGTGTTTACGGGAAAGAACAGCTTAGGTCCTTCTGGTCGTGCACGAACCAGAAACCATAATCGCAACATAAATTCCGTCCCGAAGTTGATACCGCAGTCGTTTCTTCCCATCTTCCGTCTCCCTCCATTTCTTCGTATAATAATTACGGAACGTAAGGAGCTCTACCACTAGAGAGCGTTACCGAAAGTCACTTTATTACAAAAGCAAATATCCTCGCATTAAATATTGCTTATATTCAAATTATTTCTGCAAGCTGCGGCAACCGGCGGTGCGGCATCAGCCTCCACGGTCCAATTAGTTTCGCCCTAATTGAATCTTGTAACAATGATATTCCCTCTCGTTTCTTCGCTTCTCGCTTCCCTGGACTTATGACCTGCTCTTGAATATACTCCTTCGCGAGCGTATTCTTCTCCCATCGTACCCGAACACCATCACCACCTTACCATCTACCTATTTCTCCGCCCATATACCGAACGTTTCGAGCCTGTTTCATATGCATGAATGCAAATACATTCGGTAGTCCGCCAGGTCTAATGATATCGTAATACGAAGGGGCCGCGGGAAAGGTCGGGCGGCAGCACTCTAGGGAGGAATGCAGGGGGGAACTGAAGAGGACGTAGAATGGATAAAGAAATGAGTTCAGGTGAGGGTTTTATTTGTTTATTTGCTGACGTAACTTATTCTGTATGCAGTGAGAATTAGTCTAGAGACATCTACCGGGTGATACGACATTTATTTTTAAGAGTTTATAGTGTATTCACAGATGGCAGTAGGTTAGCTAACAACCCTAGAAAAAGATGAATTTTCATACAAAAATTCTTAAATCCACTAACGTTATCACGTCAAGACATTCATCGGTTAACTTTATCCAGAAGCAAAAATACCTATCTCTCTTGAACTTCAAAAAAGAAAAAGAAACTGCCGCACATCTTCTTGATTCGCCTGCCTACCTGGTTCCCTTCTCGCAGCAACAATTTTAGAGGTTTAAGCATGTTTTATTTTCGAAGTTTATGAACTCGAACCTGTCGCAATATAACTCTCGTCTTATATAATATTCCGCCCGCCGAGAAATTCTGCGCTCCAGAACAATATTTGTTATTTATATTTCGCGCTGCGATAACTCTAACCCGATGATTTCACATTATGCGAAACTTCAAAATTGCTCCCGGGGTTAGGAAGAGAACTGTTGTCATCTTTGTCCTTCCTACCTTACATAACTTGTCTCCTTATTCAGTTTAAAACGCTGCCGTAGGAAGAACATCTTGTTGCAGGAATATCGTATTTTATTTTTGATTCCGAGAATTGTCGTATACTCGTGTAACAAGCTTATTTGTACGAATAAAGAAGTTAACCTTACAAAATGTCAGCTATTGTGTTTATTCAATTGCAACAGTTACGGATAAAATTCTATTGGGAATAAATCTTATCCCAACTAGGCAAATACAATCAATATCTTATGAATATTTAATTGGGAAACGATAATTTACCCTTTCTTTCCCTTGGGCATACATAAACACATCGATCAGATAATAGCGAACAGCTGGGTTATGACAAATAAACCGAGAACTCCCTCGTAGAAGGTGGGGTTCACAAGCATAAAATCAATACGATCCAATGGTAGGTAGTTAAAGTATCGGAAGACAAAGACCTTCGAGGTAGTTCGAACCGACGTTGTAAATAAAATACGAAGCCCCGAAGCTTGCTCCGACAATGATGATGTGAACAAATGTTGGTTCTCAGGTTTCGCGGGCAAGTTGAGAGTGTTCCTCTTCTACAGCCGTCTTTTAGTTAAGTTCGAAGGCGTTCGTGTACAAGTAGTACAACGGAAGTGGACGGTGGAGTCAATAAGCTGGAGGCGTTGAAAAAATACTGAGAGATAAGAGGTGTAATAAAAGCAGTTAGATATTATCAAAGAATGATATGAGTGAATGTCAACTGAACAAGTAGAGTAGTTTGAATATTGGGCATAAAAACTTGCTACAACAATTCCTCTCAGTTGGAGAAAGAAAAGCTTTAGGAACAAACATTTGTTCACAAAAGCTCCAATAGTCTCATAATCTCTTCCACCTTTGCATTCATTTAAAAAAAAAGTGTTCATTGGGACAATTTAGACGTAAGGCAGGTTTGTGGAGATTATGCAATTCAATTGCGAAATTGCCAAAGCAGTGTGTAGGAAGAAAGTACTACTGCCATTCTTGATATTCTAATTTAAAAGATAGAAATCAGATATTCAAAAGAAACATGTCGCCAAAGTTGGGATCCTAAAAGTACTTCAATGTGATTAGAAGAGCCAGCAATTTGAAAGGACTTATTCCTCAAAATTGCCTAAATTCATTTCCAAAAACGGAAATCTTCTTGAAAAAGTCTGCATGCGCAAACTGTCAATGTGATAGCAGCTGATGTAACTGACCACCCACTGCTTAGGAAGTTGTTTCACCGTTTAGAAAGCACACCTCAGTCTGAACCAACACTTTGCAGACAATCTCTCCAAAATGGACCTAATTCGCAGCCTAAAATCATATTTCAAGTTTGAAAATATCAAATCCAATTCGTGCTTCCACAGAAACACAATCAAAAGAGAAGAACATTTCTTTGTTAGCCCTTCTCTTAGGTCATACAAAAGTGCCCTAGCAGACTGTGAGAAGCAAAAATCTACCAAAAAAGGAAGAAAGAAGAAAGCTATAGAAAAGATCATAAAGACATTAATAGAAATTGCAATTATGATCTCGAAGTTTTTAAATTAAGCATTAGACGTGGGCTGGAACTGCCAATGTGATAGTAGCTGATGTAACTGACCAACCACTCCTTAGGAAGTTTTACCATTTAGGAAGCACACCTGAACCAACACTTTGCAGACAACCTCTCCAAGGTGGACCCAATTCGCAGCCTAAAATCATATTTCAAGTTTGAAAATATCAAATCCTATGCTTGCTTCCGCAGAAACACCATCAAAAGAGAAGACAATTTCTTTGTTGGCCCTTCTTTTAGGTCATACAAAAGTGCCCTAGCAGACTGTGAGAAGCAAAAATCTGCCAAAAAAGGAAGAAAGAAGAAAGCTATAGAGAAGATCATAAAGACATTAATAGAAACTGCAATTATTATCTCTAGAAGTTTTTAGATTAAGCACTGGACGTCGGCTGGATACAATTCGGCAACTTGAGGAAACAACTTCATGAGTTTCGCAGATCAATTGCAGACAATGAAGATGTCTGATTTTTGCCTTGACATATTAGACCTAGAAAGCCGGGGTAAATGGTCATAATGAGGCACCAGATTATTTTGCCGCAGTAAAAAAAAAAAATGGTAGAAAAAGACCAAATACAATCTATCAAATTTTGCCAAGAAAACATCTACATTACAAGATGCCTTCCCAATGTTAAGACCTAGCATGCAATAATTTTTAGGTTATGCTTTATTGATTGCTTCTTTCAGATAAATTCAGGAGATTTTCAAATTCTCCACATCTGCACTTTCTAGCATTAAATCTAAAACTCGCTTATGACTTTCCTGAGAATGTTTTAGTAATCATTACCTTTTGTCAGAAAATAAATTGCGCAGTTTGCCTAAGTTGATGAAACTATATTCTTTTCGAAGTTTCCAAAGTAAAATTGCCTAAAGTTTTATCGTATAGCCTCCTCTAAATTATTGACTTGCAGGTTCAAGTTCATAACCTCCTAACATGTTTCTTTTTGGAAGTTGGTGTCATAATTCTAAATTAGATCAATTAAAGGGAGGAATATGGTTTTGACCAAAATCATTTGGTATTGAAAATGCTTTTGCCAACTCATAATACTGTAGACCAGATTACAAACTCCCCCATTCGTTCACCAAATTCCATTAAAATTTCACGGAAAAACTTCATTTTCAATGTTCTGCATTCTTAAATCGAATTTTTTGTATGAGTATAGCAAAACGAATGCTGCACAGATCATTATTAAATTCTTACAGGTTTTGTACGGATTTCATATACAATTCACCGATGGTCGGCAAATTTCTTAGCGAACTTCGACTATACTGGCAGACAACATGCATTCTACTTCCTTTAATATTACACCGAACGAGAGGAATTCAGACGAATTTACATTCCATGGACAGCACACGTCGTTCCAACGAAGTTCCGATAGTATTGATTTCTTATATCTGACTTTCAGCTAAAGCAAAAAGGAAAACAACTCGAAGCGAAAAAAGGGACAGGAAGCGCGAGCTGGAACAGAAAACGAAGAACCGAAAGAAAGGATAGAAAAAAAGTTGGAGAAACGATGCAGTCTATCTGTGTGGGTGTATGCGGAGGCCACGTTCGAAATACGGAAGCACTTTCAATGTTCCGCGCTGCACAAAAGACGGGGATAAAATTGGAAACGACGCCACAACACATCCTCTTAGGATACCCCGATACCGAGAATAATGCAATTTGATTCCTGCTACACTATTCATATTCCGGGAAGAGGGTGGTAGGCAATGGCGAAGGTAACATCCGTCGCGTATAAGTCAGTGCTGGTAGAATCGTTATATGGAGAGAAATTGTGTCTAAGAAAATCGCTTCAGAGTTGACAGCAAGCAGGAGAGAATTATCTCCACTGCGCCTCTTTTTTCGAACGTTAATGACATCCCTAACATCTACGACACACATCGCATACAAGGCAAAAAGAAGGACCATTATACGTTTTATGGGACGGTAAAATGTGACAAAAACGATGGTTATAGCTAGAAGTGTAGACATTAATGGGCTTATCGGAGCAGTTTCTTTTCAATTGGTTTAAATGCCAGTGCTGTAGTAAAATATTGGAAATATGATCGATTGCCGCAGGATATAAATTTTATTTGATCGAATTAACACGTCCTGTTCTTAATGACATAGTAAACAAATGGTGACACACAGTTCAATTATTCATATTGAACGATTTTAGATGTCATGATAAGAAATGCAACTTAAACTTTACCGTTTCCTAGTGTGCTAGGTGTGAAAGTGATAACAGCAGGATTCCATTGATTAACTACAATTTGTAGCACTTGAAGTCTTGGTGTAATCCAAAGTTGCCCAACATCCCCCAAAATTTTGCTGTATCTTATGCATACTCGTCTTATCATAGAAAAGTGTTGTAGTACTCAACTGTTATTGAATAGTTTCATTCGTTTGGATTTGGAAACAATCTAAATAGCTCCACTTACCAAATAAAATATATCAAAAGGTGCCATCATTGCTTTAATTTTTTTTGTTTGTAGTGATCACCATGATGAAAGCTACAGTTTGTGGGGAAGAGCTAGGCAAACAGTTGGTGGAGATAGTTTTGCCAACGAATTTGGTTACTTCCTCAGAGTCAACTGCTAGTTAGATCCTGCAAGACCATGCTTAGTATTTTTCAGTTGACGCAGCTGACAGTTTCCTAAAATTAGTATAATTTCTACCCCATTATGGGCAATCTATTTCCTCATTTATGGTTAGCTGAAGCTACTAGAGCAAATCACAAAAAATGGTAAAAAAAACCTTTCGGTATAGGTTTTGGTATTTGCAACAATTCAAATTTTGAAAGTTAAAAGAGGCTTCAAACTTCTATAATTTTGTCATTATTGTTAGGGCGACTTTCTAGCTAAGCTTCCCAAAAGATCTAATAGACGTAGGGCCAGCAGTAAGCCAGCTAAATTTGCTTGGGATGGTGATGAATTTAATAGACATTGATGGACTTAGCAAGTTTGTTGTAAATATTTCATTTGCCTACAGTTTAAACAATTTTTATGGGCAGCCTCTGGCTATGAAGAAAATTAAGCACAAATCGACTATATATTATTTTTCTGAACAACAGAATCATTCAGGTTTATCGATTACGAATACGTATAAGGATTAGTTTTCTAATAGTTCCCATGGCCAACAAATAGAACTGGTTCCAGTCCAAACCCAATCATCTAATCATCATGATAGAGAGTGAATGTGTCCAACTCTTTCTTTTTTTTTATGGCTAACCCAACGAAGCCACACTGCTTAAATTGGTCAATCGTACTTCACATTTGCCAGCTGAAGCAACTGCTACAACCGTCAATGGGTCAAGTCATGGTTATTTTTTGATTTTCGCAACTCATTTGGTAAGATTTTCGGAGAAAATTTTACTGATAATTTTTCTCTAGTATATGAAGAAAAAATCAATCATTAACATATGATGAGGTTGACTATTGCCTGAAGTATGGAAAAATTTGAAGTTTCCCAAAAAAATTCTGTTGGATGCAGTGTCATCTAGAAGCCAGGCACACTTGATTACTGAGAAGTTTATGAGGACCAGTTAAAATAGGCACTTATTTCCCATGTTGTCAATGCAAACATTTTCAAGTCTTTTCTCAATGCTAGGAGTGGGCTGGCAGCAGACCATGAATGAAGCAGTTTTTTATAAACTCACACTACTTACAATTGCCCATATTAAGCACTTCTTTAAATTCACGTTATTATAAAGGAGGTATGCTGCGCATCCCATATATTTTGAAGCATTCTAATTCAGCCGCAATAAAACAACCTATAACCTATTTATTCTTCTAATAAATAAAATTAAACCATAAAAATCAAATCACCCGATACCTTTCCGTAACAAGTTTGAACAGCGATACGATCTACCAAACCCTTTCGACATAAATTGCTGCGCTCATCAACGATACCGACGGCTATTTTTAGCAATATTAATAATCTTCCGTTGCTAAATAACAGGGGGGGCTATCGTCCGTGGTAGTAATCAATTTATAAAATGTCAACGCTGTCTAAACGCTTATCGATCAAACTGCAGATGTTGCCGTAGGGAAGGGAAGGTAAATATCAGTGAGCACCATATTAATGGTAAAGTTGAAAATTAAAAAACCATAAAACCAAAGCGATAAATTTCAAAAATGTGAAAGTAATTTCGCAATATACTGCGAAGGCGCAGAAACTATGACCTACTAGCACAAAATATTTCCTTAGGTTTTGGGCCAGGCTACGCCTCGGCGTCCGCAAGTCTAGACGCCATCAGACGACGTCCTCTGGCCCTATATTATGTTACACCATCGTTAGTCGGCATGCCATTTTCATCGATCCGAAAACCAACGCTTTTCCTTCTATCCCATATATAACCAGTACAGAGTCAACGTAGTTCTTCGTGATGTTCGTTATTTAGGAGTTTTTGCGTCGTCTCGCCTCGCCTAACCTCGCTGAAAACTAATTCCAACCAACTCCCTACCGCTGATATATTTATGTTTCTCCCCTTTTACATTTTCTTGTTTTCGGTTTCTGACTGAATTTATGGTTTCTCCGGCATTATCTGTAGCTTTTATGAAACTATCTCCAGAAATCTCTCAGAGGACCAATCATAATGTCGGAAATTTATTGGCGAAAGAAAGCTAATCTTGATTTAGTGTATTACGTTCAAGAAGAAAGCTGCATGAATACATTTCCGTTAAGGGAAGCGAGGTTATTGTTAGGATTTCGGAGAATATATGTCGGGCGTGTTGAGTCGAGCGTAACCTTCAAAAACGACCAGACATTTAATCAAATCTATCCACTAAAGAAATATTATCCAACAATTGCATCCTTCTTATCGTTTTCTCCCACCCCCTTTTCTACGACTTTTCTCTATGTGACGTTGGTAAACTACTGCCGGAAATTAACGAAATGAAAAGCAAGATAGAATCAACTACCGTAACAGCGACAAGGAAAGAGACGGATTGGTCCGCTACAGAAATCACATGAGACCGTCTTTCCGCTTAGGTCAGGGCGAAAGGGGTCAAAGAGGGATAAAATAGGAAGGCCAGGTGGGCAACAACTAAGTTCACCGCTGCTGTTTACCTTGAAGCACTTCGGCTGGGATTCTCCCGCTTAGGGGCGCGAGCTTAGGGGTTCAGAAACTGGACGGGGAAAAGGAGGTTGTTACTTGCCGGCAGAGGGCGTTAATACGAATTTATGACCGGACCTGAGTAAGATACCGGGACAAAGATGCGTGATGAAGGCGAAGAAATGCGAGTAAGTGGAGAAGGAAAAAAAGAAAGTGATACCAAAGCGAAGACGATAAAATGAGATGGGTTTATATCAGGAAGTGGTAGAGGAAATCGGACTTCGCGGCTCGAAAAATCGATGGTGGAAACCGTAATAAAGACGAAAATGGTGGTAAATTAATTCTGAGAGGAAGAAAGTCAGTTTATTCTTGTAAAACGTAAATAAGCTTAATTACTGTTTATTTTGAGATTGGGCTGTAGTAGATGAAGCTGTGTAGAATTCTTATCAAAGGAGATGTAAAAGCAAATTTGTATTTTATCGACATTAATGGTATCTGCATTACGTTCGGCAACGTTAATATTATTTCTATGTTAAGAAAAAGTGATACAATGTGTTGTTTTAGTACAAGTGCTTATTAAAATGGAAGTTCACTTGAACCTGCAGTTTTTCTGCTGTGTTGCCTACTTTATCATAAAAAAAAATGCAAAATTTCTGGAAATTACATTATTTTTCTGAAAAATAGAATCATTCAGGTTTATCGATTAATACGTATGAAGATTAGTTTTCTAATAGTTGTCATGCCAATAAATAGAACTGCTTCCAGCCCAAACCCAATCATCTAATCACCATGATAGAGACTTCTGTGAATGTGTCCAACTCTTTCTTTTTTTGACTAACCCAACGAAGCCACACTGCTTAAATTTGTCAATCGTACTTCACATTTGCCAGCTGAAGCAACTGCTACTGTCAATGGCCCAAGTCATGGTTCTTTTTTGTTTTTCGCAAGCCGTTTGGTAAGATTTTCGGATCAAACTTTACTGATAATTTTTCTCTAGTATATGAAGAAAAGATCAATCATTAACATATGATGAGGTCCACTATTGTCTGGGAAGTATGGAAAAAATTTTCAAGAAGAATTTCCCAGTGATTACTGAGAAGTTTATGAGGTCTAGTTAAATTAGACACTTAGATATAGGCTACACGTACATATGCTATAGCATCGTTATTTCCCATGTAGCCAATTCTAACATTTTCAAGTCTTTTTTCAATGCTAAGAGTGGGGTGGTAGCAGGTGGCACAAGTGCTTATTAAAATAGAAGTTCACTTGAACCTGCAGTTTTTCTGCTGTTTTGCCTACTTTATCATAAAAAAAATTGCAAAATTTCTCTTTAGAATATATGTAAATAATTGTGTGCAAAGTGAAGAAAGAGTTATAGTTTAAATAATTCTTCCAACAAGCTGCAATCTTAATTTTTTCAGAATGGGTTATGAAGACGCACTAACGAAGAACCTCTGTAAAACCATATGAACCAATACTCAGAGATTATAATAAGTAAGTCCACTATATTTAGACAACCATGCTCATTAGCTTGAAAACATTACCATAATTTTGCTTGCTGGATAGAGCTGGGACTGGCTTCTGATGAATCTCCTCGAAAATATTCTCCAACACCACCTATAACACCACTATAACCACTAAAATAGACTTGAGGAACATTTTAGAGAAGATTCTTGCTTGCTGGCTGTTTGTATGATGACCTTTCTACAAAACCATACGACTTTGTTAGGGTGGTCGAGCAAGCGCCACCCCAAAAGAATAATATAAGAAAAAACCTTTCCGTAAGGCTTCCTCAACATGAGATAAAGTACAAAATTTTGACCGTTCGTCCAGGTTTTTCGATGCCTTTATTATATTGTTCCAAATTTTAGTTAAAAAAAAAAGTAAAAAAAATAGAAAAAAGTCGAAGAAAACCAGTTTTAATGACCCCTTGTTTGAATTCATAAATATCAAAAGTCGTTCTAAACATTGCCTCAAAATTTTGCCAACATACCAGGTAAAGCTCACCAAAGAAAAGCAAAATTTAACCCGTTTTTTGGGAAGAGCAAGGCGAACAGTTGGTGTAGGTAGTTTTGCCAACTAATTTGGTTATTTCCTCAAACTTAACTGTGCTGGTCAGAATCTGCACAACCATGCTTCCTATTTTGCAGTTGACGCAGCTGACACAGTTTCCCAAAATTTGTGTCATTTCCACCGCATTCTACCCAACCCATTACTTCGTTAATTTATAGTTAGCTGAAACTACTAAAGCAAATCACTAAAAGTGGCAAAAAAAGTTTTGAAAGTCACGACTGGCTTCAGACTTACTGGAATTTTATCATTATTGATCTAATAGGTGTAGGGCCAGCAATAAGCCAGCTAAATTTGCATGGGGTGGTGATGAATTTGACAGATATTGATGGACTTTATTGTACATAAATACTTCATTTGTCTAGAGAAAAAAAAACATTGGACATTCTTGCTCAACTACGTCTTTAACTGTTTTCTCAAAGCACTTGATGTTAGGAGTTAGAAATTGGAACCCTTTCCTCCAACCAATCTTTTCATTGAGAGTTCATTTTGCGTCATCAGCTCCTTCATTACGTCTATTTTGCGCATTGAAGCTGAACATGAGTTGCTTCGGCCAAGCTGAGGTACTACTTCAGCAGGTACATATTCCTTCTTCAGGTTCCTGGATTTGTTCCTTTCCTTCTTCAAAACCTTCGTTAACTAGTATTTGACGCTATTCACTTCCTATACGGGAAGCTAAAATACAGTTTCGTTAATTGACGACTTTACGACCGAATGAGTTAGTATTTTAATCAAACATGATAGGAGGTGAAGAATTTGGAACAATACCGAAGAAACTTAGACAGAATTTGGAAACAAATTTAGAAAAGAGAGGGGGGGTTGGGGAGACAGTTTCCGATTTATGAAATATAAAACGTTCGGAGTTGCAATATTCCTTCTTTCCAGCGCCAATAAAAATAAATGATGCGGAAGCATTCGGTTTATTTTCGATATCGCCTACTGATAAACACAGCAAAATGCAAAAGCTATGTTATGATTTTTATTACGACTATAAAACTTGTTTGTTTTCGCCCGATCTCCCGGGTCTCACGTAATTGTTACCGCTTTCGTTTTTATTGCAAGACTATTTACGCACAAACTATGCGAGTTGGAATGAGAAACGAGCACGACCTGCTTGCGGTACAATGCCATATTTGAATCATCAATATTCGATGTTTATCGCGATTTCACTTAAAGCAATTATCCTAATCGACTTCAGCAATAATTTCAAATTTAATTCCCCGCTGAAGCAATAATACTCACTTATCACAAGAGAGGATTTACACAGCTACCGTTTTGATACTCTACCACCTATAAAGACCAGAGGTGCAGTGGAAGCTTCCATCCACGACTGATATCTGTCGTTTTCTGGACTTCTATAAAATCCCTCCGGATTCATGTCCGTCCATTCAAGCTGTCAATCAATTGGAGGTCCGAACACGCTTCAGCCGCACTGTGCCGCACCGCATTTGTATTCCCATCAGACAGAATAGCGAAGAGGGAGTCTCCCCGGTCTCCTCTTCCCCCTAGCTCCGCTTTCAGCCGTTGCACAGCGTTGCTACCGCCGTCATGTCCATCGCTAACATTGCTTCGCCGTCTTTTTGCCCTTAGTTCGTCGTTTAATTGGATTTCTTTCTGTGTGTGCCAGAGTCCTTCGTTTGTGAATTAACTCCATTGTCGTGCTGGGTAGTAAAACGTTTGTGCAGCGCTGATTCTCCGACTAGAGGCAGGCTAATTGGTATTGCTATCGTAATTTGTTTGAATTGTTGTTGACCGTTAAATACTGTCCGGTATCGTCTTGTAATATTGTGTTATGGTCTTACTTCGGAGAAAATCGCATACTTTTGTTTGTACCCAGTTAAGATTTGATTTAACTTATATTATGAGACGGCGGAAACATGTCAGACAGAAGATAATAAATTTTAGAGCCAATTCAACATGGATAATTAAAATATTTGCGAAATTGTTTTCAGAGAAAATATTACTCCCTTAGATGGAAAAAACTTTGCAGATAATTGTGCGTTGAAAACAATTATGTTGTAATATTTTAATTTTGTTTACTAGAAAATAGGATAATATAATGAATGCCAATCTCTTGGAAACAAACAATGCGTTAAGAGACACTGCTTTGGGAGATTTCGGGTTTGCTGCATTACCATAACATAACACCATAGAGGCTCAGACAAAAGACGGAAATGGAGTAATTGCTATGCGGTCTATCTGAGAATCGAACCACGTACCTCAACAGTCGTTCACCTCGCTGGGTAGCCGCCTAATCACCGCAGTTGTGCCCCGCTTTAAGTTAATTATTAATTCATATTCGCGACTATTTAGCTTTGTTACATCCATTTTCTAGGCGAACGCAGCCCCTTCTTTATAAATAACGTTCACCAATCAGCTTTTCGTAAAATAGGTTATGTCAGCACTGTGTGATATGTTGAAAATTATGTTAAAACAAATTTTTTAAATCCGCCACAATTTCAAAAATATTGGAAAGAGTTGCGACCCAAACCAGGCGATTTATCTACTACAAAAAGTAAGTGGATAAGTGATAGCTATTGGTATTCTTTTTTTAGAGCAGATTTTGAGCAAAATACTGCAAATGATCGGTTTAGAACTGGCTGTAGAAGTATAAGCAATGATTTAAAAAGAAGTTTCAATTCTCAAAAAAGCCTTTCAGCGACTAATCAACATACTGACGACAAAGGAGAACTGCAGATTTTGAAGGCACTTCAAGTTTGAAGAGATATTGACGCGATTGGTGGCAGATCGACACTTTGAGTCTCAGAAACTGACAAACAGAACAAATTGGATCTGGTGCGTCTTAATTGGTCCTAAGTAGGTTCACTCAGATTTTCATTTGTTACAACAGCTAAAAAATCGTCTAAGCGGAGAAGATCTACGACTCTTCTTAATACTTTTGTCTTCTTCTCGGTAACCAGTTGCGAGAGCAGGTTTACAGTTTCTAATCTTCAAAATTTTTACGCTAGAATTACTGATAGCGATGCTGTTTGTTGGAATATTCAAACAAATTCTTAACAAGGAAAATCTTGGATCTTTTGCTCTAGGTACACAATTTCCAACACAACAAGATACTTTTGTTTAGTTTTGCAAAATTTGTGCAATGATTTCGAACACCAACGCTTATTTTAGGTAACAATGGTCTATACAATAGCGGACTTGTTTTACTTGAAATCTAGCAAACAATTATTACTTATGAATAGCTATTCAGAAGATATGGTTTCATTGAGGAAAATTGTGTTCCTTGAGAGAAGTTTAGATTATAGGACCACTCACAGATTAGTTTATTGGTATATGATGAGTATTTATAATGGCAAATTGGTCGGTCATCATTCCTTTTTTAATTTTTGGAAACTAGAATGAAACCTCAATGAAAAGTAGTATCTGGGTTCCATCGACGAGCTCTAAGAGGACTGACTTTTATTTTGCATTTTGAGGACCGAAATATGGAAAACATTTCAAAAATTTCTGGCCAATCAAAATGTTGTCAACAAATCTTTCCATCTACTTAGCTGCTTCAAGCATTACTTCAAGTCACTTAAATAGAACTTGGTCTTGGATTTTGACATCTATTTATTTGTATGGTCCCAACCCCTTAACCAATAGATTGTGTAGCAATAGGAATCTGAATATTATTGGTTTGTACAAATAAACTTTATTTTTAGTTTTAATCCCCTCATATTGAGCTATAGCAGATAGATGTGTAATTTAGGAATCCTTTAGTATTCCAACCTTTCCTCCAATCCTGTTCAGGATCTAATTTTCAAATATCTTGCAAAATAAACAAAATTTGACTAAGAAATTTTTAAGGGGTTGGCAAAATTAAACCACAAAACTAAAATTTCTTCACATCTAGTCGACAGATTAAGTTAGATCTATTTTCATAAGTTCTTACTCGATATGAAGATGACAAAATTTGAATTTAATTCAGTTGGCGTATATTTGTAATGAAATCTGCGATAATCAACCGCAAAATCTTTTCTGAACTTGTCCCAAAAACAAAAAAAAAACAATATCTTGGCAGGATTTCATAAACATACTTGGAAATCCACATACCTCATACATAGATAATCTAAAAGTCGTTACTACGTTCTTAAACAGTGCAGGTGGTCTGACATATTATGTAAGTGAACTATATAATAACAGTATCCAAACATCTCACGCATTTGAATCAATTTACTGCAGTATCAAATGTAATTGCATGTTTCCTCTTCCATATTTATAAAATTAAAATGCGATTGAGTTCGATGATCTGCAGATCTTGCGGAGAGTAATTGGTTTCTGATCAAGCGCATATCTATCTTTACCTTTCAATATTAAAAGCTTACCTTCACTGTATAAAATACAGCAAAAAAATATCGAAATCCAACTAGAACTTTGCTAGTACTTTCAGAACGGTCTTTAAAACATTTCGTGAAAGCAGAACTCGCAAACAAACGCAAACAAAATTGTGCAAGGATTTATCTTTCACGGTGGATTTACGTTATTAGAAATTTAAACTTGAAGTAGTCGAATAGTTAGGAGAGCGTCTAGCGCTGGCTGGTGCTGTACTAAAATTAACAGAAAAAAACACGGAGAAAACTGAATCTCTTTGATGTTGTGAACTTATTCGGTATCTCGGGCCAAAAGTTTAACCGATATCAGAATTAGGTGATTTTATACGTTTTCGAAGTTTAAAAAGTTTCAGCTAGGATTCAATTTAATATTATCGATATGGTTCGTGTAGGTGATTTTGATTTATGACAGAATATTAATTACTACACAGATTTGTACATTTTCTTTAAAACTTCGTGCGTTTTCAGAGAGAGGGCGCTACTAGCGGTATAAATTAGGGTATAAAAGTTGTGTAATGGGTTCAGAATGAGGAAAAATAAATAAAAACATAAGCCTTCTAAGTATTAAATAGAATTATCTGAGAAATTTGCATTTTTCGTATACCCACCAAACTATTTTAATATTTCCCGGAAAGTTTAATTACGATTTGTCGACCCTTGACCTCCTCTCTTCTCAGGTTGGCGGACCGGCGTTTGTTGGCTTTAACAAGATTAAACGGCTAAGGTTTCGGATAAGCTTCTGCTCGAACGACAGCTCAAATCGCCTCAAAGATCCATCGAACGCGTTCCACAGACCGAAATCCCTGTGTCCCGGGCTGCACGCAATTCACCCTTGGCGTAACCGTTGAGCGGATTTAACCCACCCGAAAGGCCGAAGGAGGAACGCAAGAGAAAATACACGGATCGTCAAGCTTTAAATTATCTCTTCGGCATCCGACTAGATGATGGATAGCCAATCAATTACGTTACCTACTCCCGAGCAAGTGAGGTGGTTCTATCCTGCGTGCGCGAGATATATCCTTCGTGAAGAGAGTTTACGTTAACGAACCGGCAAATTAAAACTTACAAGCTATTGCATTACAGCACAGTTTGCCCTTTTGCCATCGGCCGTCTCACATGGGCAAGGATGCGAGAGCAAATCTGCGGTGACCTTCGCCTTTTTGCGTTCGCTTTTTGTGGTGGTGCCTACATTGTCGGGCGGTTTAATTTTATTGATTTGGTATAAATACTATTTTGGCCATATCGATTCTATTGCGGCAAATTTGGTTCTTGGTTAAAAACGGGGACTTTGGGAAAATTGTGCCAAAATTGTTCATAAATACTTTAACGCTAAACATGATGAGATAACTTTATCGCCACACATTCCGTTTTCCTAATTGAAAGAAAAAAATTACATCACCGCCCTTGAAGACGCCAATATTCCGAGAAGAAGTGTTAAAGAAGTGAACGAAGGTTATCGACGCGAAAATACCGGTTTACCCCCGCAGCTCTGACACTGACGGATCGACGACGCGAGTTTTACGCCAAGAATCGTCAAATAGACGCCTTGTTTACATTATAGCTATTCAGAAACGTACGCGTTACCCCAGTTTGATTAATGTTTCGATGGCGCTAGGGGTTGTGGCAACCACGAAAGTTGCTTCAAGCATAAAAGGAAAGAATATAAAATCGTATCATCTAAATGTATGCCTATTATATCGGAGTATTACGGATATTTTTAAGGACGGGAGAGAATATATTTCTTTCCTTGCGCAGTTTATATTTCTATCGAATTCTGTTGCAAGCAGAAATTTGCAAACAATCGAGAACTGAGGATAGTAATTTTGCTAATAATTAACATATTCGCTCTCCACCTATAGTTTCTTCCATGTATGTACACTTTACTGAGTAACTATAACCGTAACACAATCATTTCTCCGTATTACAACCATACACCTGGTCAGTAGAGAACAACAGATGAATGGAAGGACCGCATGTTTATTAATGAAAGGGTTACGGCAATAATGCAACAGCATCCGTAGAACTCGTTCACTTGACGGGTACACAGAAATGCGTAGTAAGTACCTACATACATGAATAACGTTCTGGGAACGTTTTCACTGGTAAATAGCCACGAGCATTCTATAATTATATGAATACAATTTATAGGTGGTAGCACATACATCATCAGTTCACATATCACATGGATGCGATAAAAAGTAGCTAGGAAACCTGAATATACGAACTGGTGGTGCTGAGATTCAATGAAACAATTGGGGTAAGTTTGCTCGAGTATTAAATGAAATTGTCTCGTTTCAGAATAGTTTGGCTATATCTTTTTGACTGAACAATGCTCTAAATTTACCAAGCACCATATATCCAAATCTAAATTTACCAGAGAACTATGATAATAGCTAAACGCCTAAAAAAGATGCTTTTAAAGGTTATAAATGTAAAGAAGCAGATGGTCTTCATCAGAAAGATTATTTGCAAGCCAGAACACAAAATTTAAATTTGGAAATTTGGAGAAATTATAATTTTCGCGGATTGTGTCATAGGACCTATAAACTCCTGCCAAACTTATTCCTGCATCTACCTGCCAGCCACAGCCAGTAGATGGCATTCCCAGCTTTGGCAAAGAGCCTCATGGAGCTTTCGAGCAAAGATTTATTAGCAATGGTAATGAATATCAACTTGGGCTTTACAAGGATTACAGTATCAGCAATAGCTTCAACAAATCAACCCCGATAGATTTTACCACCACCACCCAATATCTGAACCCATTATTGGGGTACGATCCAAGGAAAGGCAAATGCTCAGTATAGAGACCAGGAGAGAATTTAGCCTCTTCCTTCTCCTTCATGCTTTTTTTTCAAAAAAAAGAACAAAATCTGTCCATTTCCAGACATTCTCTATTTATATTATATAAATAGTTATTGGAGGTATGGGTGTTATTGGTAGCTCAAGCAAATGTAGTTATGTAATAAACTGATTTGGGAAAGGATTTGAATTTTGCTTTTTATCCATCTTCCAATCTCTCAAGATCCAATCTGTTAGAAACGCATAGGTTCTCATGAAGGCTTGATTTATTTTTGCATTGTTTTGTCAAACTATTTGAATGTCTTTTCCTAGTTGCCTGAAATCAACTATCTTTAGGATATCGTATCTCATTGATAGCTCCTCCAAGACTTATCAAGAAACCTTCCTTACTGCTAGAAGATGGATCAGTTGACTTTAAAAGATTTTTGTCTTGGGAGGATTGGACGTAGTTCTTGATAAACAAAATTGGTATCTTGGTGGCTATTTTTGGTTCCATTAACATCAACGTTTATAATCTGAACTTCAGTTTCTTGGTCGTAATCTACACAAACTTTACCACTGGGACTTTAAAAGTTGAAGTAGTCAATTTTGGATATTTACAACCATTTTGGCCCCGATTGGAAAACCGTTTACCAAAAAATTCAAAGTTAAGGATTTTGAGAAATTTTTAATTTTGACACCATCCGCAATGGTGCTCAACAGCATTAACAACCTTAAAACCTTTCTTACGTTTGCATGGTATGACAATAATCAACGATCGCAATGTAAATTCTTTGGTTTTTTCATGCATTCACATCTTGGTGGAAAAATTAGGAATAGCGCATCTGAATTTCTTAGCAAACATGTGGTCATCAAACAGCTTCTCAATACGCTGGAGTAGTAGGAGTCACAATTTAGGTAAAGACTTTAGATTATTGTGGCAACTAATCAGGATGAGAGTTTCTTCTTTAGAAGATTAATACAAACCAAGCAAGAGTAAAGACTTAGTTACACTTGCTTCAGAGATGGGATGGTCCACAAATTTCGGCTAGTTTTTGGAGCATTAGAGATAGACCATCTGAATTTCTTAGCAACCATGTGGTCATCATAGAGCTTCCCAATAAGCTGGAGTAGTAGGAGTCACAATTTGGTAAAGACTTTAGATTATTGTGGCAACCAATCAGAATCAGATTTTCTTCTTTAGAAGATTAATTCAAACCAATCAAGTGTAAAGACTTAGTTGCACTTGCTTCAGAGATGGGATGGTCCGCAAATTTCGGCTAGGTTTTGGAGCATTTTCCGACCATATCTCAAGATAATAAAATTATCATAAACTTATTGCTAAATTATAGCATCATGGTTAAGCAATCTAGAGCATCAAAATTGAGCAATGCAATAAAAACAATTACGTCGATCTAATAAGTACGCCTGTACAGCTACAGAACAATTAACTTTAAATCGAGTAAAACGTAGTAATGTGGTGATAAACACAAAACCCGTATTACACAGCTACACTACTAAGCCAACTACTTGTCTTTTCGTTCACCAACCAAGCCGGTAAAATTCCTTTAACGTTTCCGTTGATTGACGTCGCGTTTTTGCGAAGAAAACGTTACTGTGGAATGCCTCTCAAGCTGGTTCTGCGGCAATTAAAGCGAATAATCGAGCAATGTAGCAAGGAGCAAGAAATAGTGTAGAACAGACAAAAGCTGACGCTTTTAGCTTAATTGGTCACTTGAAGCTTTAAATTTTTAGACGAGGTACTTGACGAGAATTGGTGATTTGTCAAAAACGTTCCCAATTGTTTGCACATATATGACCAAATCAATTCAATTCAATCTACTATCCTTAATGCCGGAAAACCTATTCTAATCCATTCAACGTTTAGCGCTAATGATCCTCGAAATATTATAGCATTTTCGGGCCACCGCTTTTCATCAGTTGCACCATATCGCGGACCGCTCGCCGTCTCATCGCAACCGACGCACCTGACACAATTAATTAAGGCGAGCCATAAATCAGGAACCCAGTGCGCCCGACCAAATTAAAAATTCTTCCACATTTCATCCATTAGTATAAATACGCGTTAAATCGAGTTGGCGCCTAGCTGTTGCCTCCGTCGTCCAATGGCGGCGTTCCACCCGCATCGAGAGACGCTCTAGACGTCGACAACGTAGTGGGCGTCTAATTGCCATTCCGCGATGCTACTCGCGCAATATCGCTTCGGGCCATAAGTCTTAATTTTAAGAACTAATAGTGAGCCGAGAGGATGAAGGAAGAAGGTGGATGGTTTCGAGGAGTAAGAGGTTTGATGGTAGTGAAGAGATCTGATTTTTGAATTCAGGACACGGAACGACTCCCTCTCCAGCCAATTACTCTGGAAAAATCCGAAGTAATTTCTTTGATGTTATTGAGTTGAGGAGGGCGTTAGTGTGCCCTCATTAATTTCAAATCTTGCGGGGAAAGAAACACAATTTTTGTTTTGGCCGTTTCCCAAATATTTGCAAAAAATTCCTATAATTTAGATAATTGCAATTCTGATCATATTTTTGCAACTAGGAGTGATAAAGTGAAAATATTAGCTTTAACAAGAATAATTGTTAAAGGTGCTGGTACATATTCCACAAAACTTTAGTCCAAACTAGAGTGGTAACTGCCAGACTTGGTATTGGTTTAGTGATTTTGGTGCCCAGAATTATAGATGTAGTAGCAGATTGAGCAATATTGGAATGATGGGGGATTCCCCAAACCAATCGGTTTAAGGCCGACTATTAAGAGGACCTCAAGAATTTCTGGAACAAGGCAAAGCCTTCAATTTCTAAAAAAATTCTTCAATTTTGCAGAAGGTGATGCAATTTTTTTTGCCAAATCGGATAAAACTTTCGCCTAATACTGTACTTATGTACTTCGTTTCCATCGTACGTAATTGTCATTGCTTTCCCTTTTTACATAAGAATCAGGGCTAATTGAAGGATTGTCGACGTTGCGTAGGGGTGGTGAATCTTTCAGATTAGAATCCCAGCTTGAAAGGTAAAGCGGGCGGCGACATCGGCGTTGAGTAATTTGCATCCTTTCATGATTAGAATTAATGATATCTCAGCTAATTTCGGGCTTCGAACAGTAGAAAATTGGCAAAAAACGACTTTCGGAACGGGAGGGCTGAACGGCAGACGGTTTTTGTTCGAAAACAAAAGCGCTACAATTGCGTTATTGTATTTTTCGTCGGGCCAAAATAATTCGATAAGGGAAGCAAGCGGATGAATAAGGTTAATGTTAAGTGGATAACCTAAAGAGGGTCTGATTTAATGAGTTAATTGTGTTTCTTCTATACAAGGGCATTGCCATAATTTCGTACCCACGAATACGATACAAGAATCGTTGGTAATTTTCTCCGAGATTGTCTAGTGGTTGTTGATGTTGGGGGTTCTGCGTACGTCGACATTAAATGAGTTAATTAAGGGAAATTCGATATAAAGTTCGTTAATGAAGGATTTAATTTGGAATATTAAAAGCGGTGCATTTTATCATTCCGCAGAATTCCTGGAAACGAAAATCTCTTACGTCCCTTGGCAATTTGGATATTCAGTCATAAATTTTGACGTTAGTAAAGAGAAAGAATGAATATATAGCAGGAAATACATTTGCCTTTAAAAGTAATTGCAACACAACCAATAAAACTAGCAAGCACAATTCTTTCAAATGAATAACAACCAGTAAAAATAAAATTGTGTAGAATAGCAACATAAAATAGAAAAAAAAACAAAGAAGACATACATACATGCATACATATGTATATATCTTCAAGAGGTAGCTAACATGCAAAGCACATAAAGAGAAATATTAATGCCTCAGGCGACCGAATAGCGGTGACAGGGCTGGGGAGATGGAGACTGAAGAGACGACGGAAGGTTGAACGGCGAAGAGGTGGAGAACAAATATGCATTTCTTCTTACCATAAATATTTGTTCAAAGGTTTTCGGGTAAGACGCAGACCCGAGGCATTTCCATAACATCCTAATACGTTGTGCAGTCAATAGTGGTCGATTTGCGGAACGTTCGAGTGTACAAATGTAGGAACCAGTGCCATCGTACGAGTTTTAAGATTACTGCATCATATGTGTATGTAGTAGAAAGGAGTTAAACGTAAGAGGTAATAATGCCGAATCAATTGGGTGTAAGGTTTAAAGAATGAAAGAAGAAGAATAGCAAAAACTTTTAATTTTATCATGCCAGAACTGTTGGTTGGGATGTCATAATAAATATACCCAGAAATATTTTTTTAAAACCTTATTATGATTTTCTGTTCGACCCTATTCTGCCATCAACAGAGTTTTGGTATTGAAGGTTTGCACTACGCAAACTACACAATTTTAGAAACAGTTCGGCCAACCCAACCCACACCAACTTAGATTTTAGAAACACCATCTTGAATGTCTTCCAATGTTCGTCCCAAATATGGTCTCTTAGAGCAGATATTTAATCTGTGAAAAGGAGAATATCACCAAAAAATAAATATGTCCAAACGAGGATACAACAATGTTTTAGGGACACAAAATTCACTTGTTCTTGTTTGATTTTTCACAAAAGTCTGTCAAGACATTCTAGGTAATATTGGGTGGCACTTGAAAGATGACAGCTGGTTTATTGACATACCTCCGATTCCTCAAATATGCTCAAAAAACCCAGTAGGGGGTGGTGGTGTGCTGAATGCGATGGCAAAGATATTCCTATAGTAAGTTCTACGATTTCAAGTTGTTGGAACCACAATTGCGGATGATGTTCTCCAGTTGGCTTGAACAAATTTTCTAACATAGCCCAGATGAAACAGCATTCATTAGAAGAGTATTGCCACATTCATTTTAAACAAAATATGAATTAAGTTATGCTTGCGCCAGAATAATCGGTCGAAATATTTCACTTGATTTTGGGAGAAATTGTGGCTGGTGAAGTGATCTTTGAGTATCCTGCAGTATTGCTTGTTTATAAAACCAGTTAATCGAAATTGGGCTGATTGTCAAATTGTGGATGAAATAAATATTCTGGTCTTGCCTTCCAATTGACTAAATTTCTTTGGAAACATCTGCAATGTGGTTATCCTTTTCTGAACAATCCTCTGAGATAGTCCAAATTCAACTTAGCGTCATCTTATTGAAGTTTCTAAAACACCTAACCTACTCTGCAGTACAGCTTGAATACTTTTACTTGCGAACGCTCTACGAGACGTTCCTGTACTGAGAAGATTCCATATTTAGCAATGTTGGCGATGATTTGCAACCACCCCACGCATTTATAGTCATATGTTTGCTCTTGTTTTAGCTAGTTTTAAAGATGTGGGATTTCATGATATGGGGCTTGAAAATCATATTCAACCAAAATGTTTTTGGAAGCATTGTTGAGCAAAATTTTCGCATGCCCAATTCATTGGTCAGTAAATGATCTGAAGATGAGCATTCCGGATTTCTTCAGGGTATTCAGCAGGTACCAAAATAAGAATAATTATCTTCAATCGATGCTCTGTCTTCGCAAAATGCCTCAACAACTCAGTGAAGAATTTGGTCCTTAATGAAATGAGCCTTCTAAAGATTTGCAGAAGAATCTGTTGCGTGTTCATGCAGATAATTTACAATTTTTCTTGGAGACTAAACCAAATGACCAAAGAGACATCTTAAAATTCTGATACTAAAGGAATTTTCCCTTCCAACGACATAAATAGACATACGCGTTGATTTATTGACACAACTAAATGCCTCAACAATAGAAACACCATACTGATCAGTATCTAAAGTCAAGAAGACATTCGTTCGAAGAATTCAGTAACGGTAATCGAATCAGATACTCGGGATATGGAAAATTTATACATATCTCCTATCGCGTTTCCTTCTCAGGCGCGAAGAAGAAAAGAAGTTAGCGGATTGCATTCAGTTCGCCTGCCTATTGCATCTTTTACGGGCGACTGAATGTGCGCCACTTTCAAGGGTGATTTACATCGGAGAATTTCAATTCGTGCGTCACTTCGCTGGTGAAATATTTACTGAAACTCGAACAATAAATCATACCCGATAAGGTAGTGGCAACCGTTACTACAGATTCGTTCGCGTTCGTTCTTTTTCGAACCAACTAGGTGCTGGCTGGCATGCGTTTATGTTAAGTGCTTCTGTTGGTATTACAGATAAAAAAAATGTAGGATAATTCTTTTCTACTTAAAATATATTCGTCCAAATCCACTTGTCACCATTTTACGAACTGCTAACACTGCGAGAGAAGGAGCTTCCTTAACTCCAACACTAGTATGATGTGTATACATATGTACATACATAAAAGCATCTCTGGAGAACGCTACGAATGCTACGATTCGTATTATAATGGAGATAATCTTTCTACACGCATCGACAAACTCAAATGGGCGCCGAAAGAGAGAGTCATTTGTGTTTGTGACTTGTAGGTTGAAATTCAACGTTCGCAACGAAAATATCCATCTGGGTGGAACGTGCTGGGATATATGTTGTAGATATTCTGCATTGGTGTGAGCTAGAGGGCGGTTAGGCGATCCAAATATAGGCATACATATGTAAATTTGATACGAATATTAGTGTCAAAGTCAGAGAGTAGGTAATACGCGGTAGTGTGTACGAGCAGTACATATAACATTTGATTATTCGAGTTCGTGGGAGTGATAGCTACTGTTTGTATAGAACTTGTCGTATATACACCGAATATGAGCTTGTTTTGTGTGCATATCAATCAAATTGATAGTTGAAAAGAGAAGTTTCGTTGTTAATTTCGATCTATCTAGGAATAGGTTGCTATGTTAAGACAGCCGTCGGTGTGTGGGTCTTGTCAGTGAATGATGGATATGGTTGTATGTCTCTTTATTTTATGCTCGCCTGTTTTTTTTATCTTTATAAACCGGTTTCCTGTTCCTTCTACGCATTTCTTTCTAACCTATAGACTATAGAATTCTATGGTAAACTAAACAATACAATAAATCGGCCAACAACATTGTTATTTCCTCACCTTTTTTAGTAATGCTACCAATTCCTTAAGACAACAAACGTGTAATTAAGACAAAATGTGATATACTCACAAATTCGTTACGGTTTCCAATTGAGAGTAACTACCTTTAATGAATTTGTAATTCGAGCTAATTGATTAGAACACAGTGCCTTATAAACTAGAGAAGACTAAAGATTTTGATACATAAGGCACACTTTGATCCCAGCAAACATCTCACAATGGGTAGGTATCTTCATACTAGATGCAAAACTAAAAATAATGTGTCTTCAGGTTGTGGTGGTGGTTCAAAACTCTTGGCATTGGCCTAATTAGTAGTCGGCTTGAACACTTGATCAATTTTGCCTTTACCAAAAACAAAAAAGAAATCAGTGATCAAAGGTACGCTCAGTAGGTATTTAAGAGGATTCCAAGAACCACAAAATTCTATATAGGAGCTACACAGAAAATATCAAAGTCGGCGTACAAAACCAGTTGGACTTTGCCAAAGTGCTCTAACCAGAGTCTTCTCTGTATGTAAGTTTTTTGGACTAGAATTTAGATAATTGGAAAAGAGAAAACAAGCCTACTTTCAACACTCAAAGGAACTAAAAACGAAAGGAATTTTTAACAATTTGGAAATAATTCTGACAGGTTTACAGAATACTAACAATTCCACATCCGTTCAATACAATGAAGCTGATGATCCGCAAAGATAAGATTTATAGAAATAATTATAAATCATTCCAAAAGTTCAACAATTATAATCACGTGATCCAGCTGATGGCAGATTGTTGTCTCCTTGTTTAGTCCACCAGGGTATCCATGTTACAGTTTTGTTCCAAGGTCTAAAAGCATAGCAGGGGGTGGTTCGATCAAGTCAAATTTGGACACTGGTTTGTAAGCTATTTGCTAGCTTCTGCAAAACCTTTAGCTGAAGATGAAGCTATTACAGGTAGTGATCTGCTCACCAATTTAGATAATGACATTTCCAAAATGTGTGAAGAGCACCTTTTCCTGGAGCAGCAGAGTGCTTCAAGAGAATTGATCCAAATTATCAAAAAATTGCCCAATTAAACACAGCTCAATTAGTGTATTTCATGTTGTAAGAATGTGAAAATTTAGGTGGACCTACGACTATTAAAAATATCAATATGTATAAGTTTCAATATGAAAAGCTAAAAACAGGTCCCCAAAGATAAAGAAACGCCAAAAGAGAAAACATTCAAAGTCAAATGGATCAGAATGCATTTTTTACCCTTTTCTGGCATGTCCTCTGCTCAGAATGATCCACAACTTAACCTATGTATGTTGTCTGGAGCCTCCTACTTTCTCTTCACCGCCTTTCAAGTCTACAGCAATAGTAGAATACGAGAGAGTGACAATGATGTATAAGATGGCAATACATGTTGAGATAGTTTTTGATCATGTAAAGGAAAGAGAATTAACGTAACTGTATGTGCAAAGTGATTAAACCCACCTCTGAGATTATGATTATGAGCACAAAATCTGTTGGCAAAAACTTTCAACCAAGACCATAACAAGTTAGTTAAGTCTATGATGATTATATACATATACAACTCTAGATCACTATCACCCACAGGACACCAAACACTTGGATAAATGCCAACGCGTTTCGACAGCAATGCTGTCATTATCAAGGCGATAATAAAACTATATATACATATACGATTAGCAAATAGAAAAACTTCGATTAAGCCCCAATATGAAGAAAAAAATGTCTCTAATAGGTGACCATACTACAAATGTACATACATATATTGGAAAAGTAATGAGAATAAGTCAAGACATAGAAGACATAGACCATGTGGTTTAGATTTATCCAACCTGAACAACGTTACCCAAAATTAAGGACGTAATTTTATCGTTTCTCTCTATCGTTTTCTCCACAATTATCCATGATTTGTTCCAGCTAGATCTAGATGTTCATGATGGTTATACTTATAGTCTGGGCTTGAGATTGTATTGTGGTCATAAATGCCACTATGAATTGTGGCAAAATCGTTAACAATTTCAAGCCTGGCCATCTCAAGATATGGACATAATAGTATAGTCTATCTTATCTAATAATAAATGATAATATGAAATAATTATAATTCTTTTTCCTTTTCTGGTCATTGCAATAAAGTTATTTCGTTTCTTAATTTAAAGCTTTTGTTTGATCAAAGTATTCCCAAAAACCATTTTTTTAGAAATATCTGTGGAAATTAGTTCATATTTCCAAAACTAGTAAGAGAAATGAAGACCAGAACTACAATACTTTTTTTATCACCATATCTTTAGTTAAAAATCAAATCGGAGGAACTGGCAATGGCTTTTGTTCGTGAAAGCCGCCAGATCAATGCCGAGCACTGGAAGGATTTTCGACAATTGGAAAGGCAAAGGAGAAGAAACTATTCGATATTATGAAGCCAGAGGTACCTACAAGCTTCCCAATTGGGCATTGCCTTCAAAAATACCAACTAGAAGATAGAATAGATTTGTTTCATTTTCTCAAAATATATCTGTGAAAAGGAGTTCAAATTATAATATTTCTTTTTATTAACCAATTAGTTTGGCTAACAATTAAATTGCAGAAACTTGCAACGGTTTGTCTATTTGGGAGTCAGAATTGACGATAAATTTCCATAGAAACTAAAGAAAAAAAATTATGAACTACTTCCTAGTTAATCAGAAGAAACTATTTGATCATTGGAAATATTCACAAGCTTACTAATTGGTCATTGCCTTCTAAGGTACCATAGAGGGATAGGGATATTATTTATCGTCAATAATTAAGCAAAACCACCGCCAATATTAATTTCATTAAGGAAACAATTTATTATGACTTCAAAACTATATAGCAAACTTTATACATAATTTATTCGCCTGAATCAAGAATCAATTTCTCAATTAAGGGCAATTATTTTTTGCACAATGTCGAACGAGTACATCAATTTCTCGATTGTAGTCTTGCGGTTACAAACGATCGACAAGCTCGCAACGATCGTTGTAACAATTATAAAACGATAAATTCTCGCATCGGACCGGGAAAGGAAAAAACAAAAAACGACTAGCTTGTATACCTATATTATTAAATCCCAAGTCGGCGAGAATTGAATTCGAGAGATAATAGCAATATATTTTACTGCGCTGGTAACGATGCGAAAGCTATACAATCTGGATCTAACACGATTATAACTCAAAATACCCGGGATTATAAATTTTAATACGATGTACAAATATACACGTACGACACGTTTATATGGAGAGATTTGAACTGTGGTATTTCCTAAATGGGAATTATGGCGGAATAATTTGATTGCATTTGAAAAGCAAGCTCTGGTCTTTGTATGAGAATAATAATTACCTTCATTAATTTTGAATTTATGTGTCTCGTTTGTAGGAAACGCGCAATAAAAAAATCGCTTAACAGGTTCATATATACATGTATTGTAATAGGAGTCGGACGTTTTTTTTATTTTTGTACCTATCGAGCCTCATTTATTATGTTGTTGGAAAAATAATGATATGGTGTTATGTTTCAATTTAGAGCTCAACATAAATCACAATCACAGCGGAGTTTAATCGTTAGATAAGCTCAAATTACACTGCCACTCATAAGTTTTGCCGCTACTTAATTAAATTTTTTCCGATCTAAGTACTTAAGCACTACCAACTCCATTCATCTTCTACCAACTTCAATTACATCCTCGAACTTGACAATAATTAAAGTCGTATATAAGTTAACTTTCCAGAAACTAAATTCTTCCCTCCATAACTGCAATAATTCATGATTGCACGTGTTACACCACCCAACACACCTAACATACATCTTCCTCTCCGATAATTCTTTTCTTGCCCTTAATAACGAAATCGGACAAGTTATTCCCGCGCGGCGAATCCCGCCAGTCCTTCCATCTAGCAGACTTTGGAGTTGAGCGCGTGTTGCAGAATCCACCGATAAGAAATAAATCGATGCTTACGTCGCGGCTACCAGCTCGAGGAAAAGACGAAAAAGGAAAAAAAAATAGAGCACCCGACAAAAAAGTCGATCCAGTCAAAAGTAAAAGGGGAGTGTGAGGAAAAGAAGAAGAAATCATGTGCTACTCCTCCGCAACAGCAGCAGCATCAGGAGGAGGAGAACGAAGAGGATGAGGATGTAGGTTCGAATTTGGGCATCCGAAGGCAAGAGGGGAAAAAAGAGAGAAATCGACGAAGAAGTGCATGAGTCGACGATATGAGCATCACGTTTTCTTTTCCGATCCGGTTTCGCTATTTTAATTGGAGTTTTCGGTCGATTAAGTTTCTGATAATGGTCAACGGACGTGCTGGGAGAGAATCGTAGGAAGAAGTAAGATCCGTTCGCTGTCTGTAATGGGGAACGTCTAGGAGTGTTATTTCCATCTTTCTCGCAGTTGGTTCGCGTTCGTTTCGCTTACTTGCTTTGTTTTCTGCGGATAACACACGATCCGACTACCATCGCAGCAGAGGCAGCAGCATGCAAGATCGGTTTAAGATAAATCACGCCGCGGAATCTGTATCTATAATGCGGCAACATGGAACACTTTGCCTTTTCTGTGAGCGATTTTTCCCCAGCGCAGACTGCGGATAGTCAATAAGTCTTTCGTTAGTTTCTTTTTATTTGAATGTTAGGTGTTGTAGCTGTGATTGAAGATATATTGCTAGTCCTGATGCACATCTTAGAAAAAAAAAATTGGAGAATGTAATGAAGTCAACCATACAACGACTATTTTTACTTCTATCTTAATCTGTGGTAGGTGCAGCTGCAGTAGCTTCCAAGCTGCGGTATTTAACATATTTATGTATTTTGGTGTGTGTAAAGATGTTTTTAGAGACTTTGTTACAGCATTTTATCTACGCTGTTAATTGTTGTGCAACAGTTAGTAAGGCGCATATTAGAGTAAGCATGGAAACTATAGCGCTTGTGCCTCACAAATCCGCAACCAAAATAACGAAAAAATTCGCAAGCATTGTAATCATTTCAGTGACGATGAGAAGTCTTTGTCAAATCAGGATTTTGTAAAAATTCTGCCATTGTCTGCCATTGATATATGTGGGCGTGTAGCGCAGTGCCTAGCGCGCTCGCTTCATAGTCCGGTGGTACCGGGTTCGAACCCCGGTATGTTCTTTCTGAACTTGATTTTCTGTAGTTTCCCAAATTCCATGGCAAATGCGGAAAGATAACATCTTAAGTCGGTCTACAGCCGCAGGCGTCATAATAACTCATGGCCAGCCGATGCCCCCTGTAATTGGCGCAAGCTGTTGGTGGATACTAAAGCATGAATTATTATTATTATTATATGTTGCATCAAATTTACACAGATCTATTACAGAAATTCAGAAATTTCTGGATTTTACACTAGTATTTGGCCAAAATTCTAAACAAATAAATCAGAATACTGAAGAAGATAAAACACTTAATGTAGTTAAAGACCTGCGTGGGGGAAGTGAGTCCATCATTTATTCAAAATTAAAGTTCTGGTAACTTTTCCACATTGTTCCAGATTTATTCAGCACTGTTCCAGAATGTTCAGGAAAAAAAAAACGACAAGAAAACAGCAAAAAAATTGACCCAGCCCCTCATTTTGTGAAAACGGAAAATCCAGCGTTTGGTTGAAATTATTCTGAACGCGGTTCCAAAAAATTATGCTCCCACCTACAAAGATATCGCAAAAAAGCAAAAATTTGGTAGCCATTCGAAACTTTGAGCATGATTTAATGATTCCTCCTATTTCATGGTACACAAGATAACTCAAAACATCAAATTTTTACTTAGTGTGAATATAGCCCAACATGTGGGGCGATGGTTGTACAAGTTTGTCCTAGGTTTACTTTGTCCTGTTGCAAAATTAAAATTCTGACAATTGCTTTAAAATGTTCTAATTTTTTCATAAAACTCTACAAAAATATGCATTCCTATCTTTAGTTATAATGAATATTTCAAAGACACCAAAGTTTTCTACCAGCATTTCTTGCATAATACAGGAGAAATCGCAAGAACTATTTTCTAGTGCACATCTAATCGAAACACAATTAGTTAGGAAATTGTGAAGAAGGCTTACCATTCCATTCCCATGTGAAAGCAAAATTGAAATGAAAAGGTTATCAACATTGACCAAAATTGAAGCAAGTCTTGGGGTGTGGGATCAGGTGTGATTAGTGCTTTCCATTGTTTATAACATATAAACGGCTATCTTCAATAAAGAATTGGTATAACTGTAGCACTCCATAAAATCAGACCAATCAGTAGTTGCGGGAATGGACTAATTCACTGGTGCTCTAATCTTTTCCAAAAGTTTACAAGGTACCAGAAGAATGCTTATAGGCCATATAGATCTTTGCAGATCAAAAGCTCCATTGATTTGGGCAAAGATAAAATTAAACGTGCAACACCCAACATTTTTTGAATTAGTAACTCCAATCACTAGCTGACTTAACTCTCTTTGGTTCTATCTACTGTCAGAAAGGTAGCAACTAGTCATCAATATTGTTAATATAGACGATATGAGAAAACGGACTGAGCCTTCTGGTATGATCAACTCTTCCGAGCACACACCAGTTCATAATCAATTTCCTAATGTGTTCCAATGCCACATTATTGATAAAATATCTTTTGTACTCATAATATCTTCTAGCAATTTTTAACAATCTACTACCTTTTTTCCCCAAAAAGTCCAAAAGATTAAGTGCAGACAATAAAGAAACTTTCGCGCTCCACTACACCACCAAACTTCCATCTTTGCATACGTGTCTAACATTTTCCTATCTCTTTACTTTCCAGGTAAGCTGTCCAAACAAGATCTCTACTAAGTTTTTAACAGGCGTCTGTGCAGCGCCAGGAAAAAACGGGGAAAAAAACTACTGTAAAAACTATAACGATACGCCGCGCGTCGAGGCAGAGCGGCAACAATGGCGACGATAACATATACAATGAAGGTACAGGGTGTACCGCGTCCGACAATATGTGCGCCTAAGTGTACATAATAAACTTTACGTAAGGACGATAAAAGAAGCACAAAAAAAAGGCGGAATAGACAGGAAGAAATCCCATTGTAGTTGGTGCTTGCTCGCTTTATACCACGATATATGTCTCGTGTACTTTCGGTCTCAGGCGCGCTTGCTTTCTTTTTTGGCCGATTTTTCCCGCTCGCGGCGTAATCCATCATCGCGTGTAAGTTTAGTGACGACCCGTGATAAACTTTAAATTGCATTTCACGCCGACGCAACCCCATTAAAAGTCCCTGGTAACACGTATAATAAAATCGCCGACGGGATGCGTATGCCTTTCTAGCGAGAAAAAAAAGATTTTCACGTTGGTACCAGGATGCTTTTTATTAAAAGTTTCCTCCGTTTTCTCGTCATATTTAAATATGTATATACATACTTTGTTTACGGGTGTTTAGGTGGTGAGTCAACATTTTTAAATATTAAAATTAGTACACAGGGAGATCGCTAAGAAGTCGTACAAAAAACATAAGAATTTTGTGTTTTTTTTTTT
>SMLS01066643.1:0-47453 GCA_004785975.1 Popillia japonica
GAGAGATTTTATCTCTCAAGATCCAACGGCGGAAAAGGAATATCCGACCGCAAGGTACTGGAACGTTTAAAAAAAAATGTCAACAATAATATGGGCACCGATAACCTACACTACGCAAAGGCAAAAGCTGATCGAGGGTATACACAGGGCTATCACGCTGACAGAATCACTACACCTGCAACTCTAATACAGATTATGAGGAAATAGAAAAATGTCCAAGAAACAAGTAAAAATACAGAAATGTCCTAAATATGCCGTACACAGATGATAGAGCCTCCTATCAATAGCTGTTGCCGGGAAATCTATTTTCTGAAACTGAGGGGTTTCTAATGTCATTATAAGACCACGTAGTTGCCACCCTTAGTTACACAAAATATATCATTCGTGATAACACAATATAATCGGACAGACGCAGAATGTGCGGGAATACAGCATATACTCAGGTGCTCACATCTAAAGGATTCGAGTTACAATTACTAAAACTAAATACAAACCTGAAGGTGTGTATGAGACTGAGAAGCGAAAGTTATACTGGGATAGAACTATATTAACTGATCACTCCATTTCGAACAACAAATCCAATATCACATATGTACATACATACAACTATGGAATCTGAAAGAAGTGCGTGCTGTTCCAATAACGGAGAAATTTCCATAAAAACTTTTGAATTACCTAAGAATGCAATCCAAAAGGCCGTAGTAGTAAGTTAATAATGCTTTTTTAAATTTAGAAAGTGGAATTTGTTTTAAAGCATCCGGTATTGTGTTATATGTTTTGATACAAGAGCAGAGCGTACTCTTTTGAAGTTTTGTTACCCGAGGTTTAGGTGGCAGTAGTACATAAATGTGCTTGAACATTCTCCATGCCTGTCAAGCTTTAGTACTTGTGAAGAAGAAAATATTGAAGCGCTATATAGAGAATGGCGACGGTCTAGAAAGGAGATCACAACTAACACATATGTCAAAAAAAATTCTTCTGGATTCCTGTCTTCTGAAAGCAATGGATCTTGCAGTCGTTCCTGTAACGTGGACTTATTTCTCTCTCTTCTAAGTCCCGTTTTAAATCGGACACTTTTGAGTCTTTTAAAAACACTGTCTTTGTAGCGATACTTTTACTTATTTTACCAAACTACAACCCCACACCTGACACCACGGGGCTTTCGAATAATTCAAGTATAACTACAATTGAAAATACAACTAGTATTTTTATGCACCTCTTCTGTCGCCCTCTTTATTTATAGTCTGACTAATCAACAACATGTTACCTACCCTACAACACCTAATACACCTAATAGTATCTAGATAGTTTTTTCCACTTGTTAGGTCAATGATAACACTTGCAATTCGAACAAAAGTCAAATTTATTCCAATTTTATAAAATTAAGCTCTTCACTAGGTTTTTTTGCCATGTTTTTCCCTAGTCCTTGAACAGAATTGTTAGAGCTTGACAAAAAAAAATACATTGATATAAGGAGCATTAGTGTTATGATTATAAATTTACATTTCAAAATATGTATCTTAAATTCTCCACTATATTATAAACATAATCCTATATATTACTGAATTTCTTTGTCTGTAGATAATAATAATAATAATAGTATATTTATCCAGAGACCATAACAGTACAAGAACTAGTACAATTGGTATAGGATAAGTCAAAGAGGAACTATGTATAGATAATAATAACAACAATGACAATAATATTGGCATTAATTATATAACTACAAAATAAATACAAAACAAAATGCTTCGTAATAAACAATTAAAGTGAATATTAACTGCAAAAATCCACAAAAATCCATTTTGATAATTTTGTTGATAGGCATAAATGGAATAAATTTGACTTTTGTTCGAATTGCAAGTGTTATCATTGACCTAACAAGTGGAAAAAACTATCTAGATAATAAGATAAGTTAAAAAGTCATAAAAATACATATATATTAATAATAGTAGTCTACTACATTGCCCGCTTATGAAATAGTTTCGCCCCGAAGCATTTCTCTTCTTTCAGCCTCGTCATAGTTCTTACCAACGAAAGGAACTAACCTATTAAAATGTACCACCTTTGGTTTTCCAGTCGGCGTTTTTCGTATTTGGTTAATGACGTCGCTAATTCTTTTTACACTCTTATATGGTCCTTCCCAGGCAGGCTGCAGTTTTGGTAACCAACCCCAACATCGCTTCGGATTGTACAACTATACAAAATCACCAGGCTGGTATGCTCCATCCTCAGCCTATTGATCATAAGCCTCCTTTATTGGATCATTGGGAATACGTATATGTGAACGCGTCTCCTCATGTATATCATTCATCCTTGTCCGAAGATTCGTTTTCACCTGCAAGATCTAAACACCAAGTTGGCGGGTAGTTTCTTGAACGGTCGATCTGTAAGCCAAAAGAAACAACGGTAGATGTCGATTCCAGTCTCGTTGGTGGTTAGAAACAACTTTTGACAAATGATTACTGATGGTCCTGTTCAACCATACCATCGGATTGCGCTGTTCTAGTCTTTCTTATACCCATCAACCTGCATACGTTTTGAAAAATCTGGGATTCAAAGTTTCGCCCTTGATCCTAGTATAACTCCAACGGCACTCCAAAACTACTTATCCATTCGCTAACTAGGGCTTCCGCAATTATTGTCGCTTCTTGGTTAGGCAAAAGACATGCCTCTGTCTACTTACTAAAGTAATCCATAACCACAACAGTGTATTTATTTCCATTTACGGATTCTGGAAATGGGCCGGCCACATCGATCGCTATTCGTTCGAATGGACTTTTTACGTTGTATTGTCGCATAAGAGCCTTGCGAAGTGCAACTGAATAGGAGGGACAACGGAAAACATCGTGCAAATCGTGAAAACTTAGTATTGCAGTTGCCTATTGGGTTTTCATTCAGTTTCAATCATTTAGTACCTCTGATTCCGTAAAATTTCTTAGGTTTCCACGAACATCTAGACTATTCAGCAACTGTCAAAATTGGCAATATGATGTAGATGACTGTAATTAATTGTTGCAGTTACAAATAATTGGCACACCTAAACGTATCCTATTAGAAAATATTTTATTTAACACCTACAGAATAAGGAGTCTGAATAGGAGAATGATACGACAAATTTATCTAGTGTACCTATTAAATCAGTAGAGTTTGATAATCTGTGATGAAAAATGCAAGTAACAGTAATGTTCAGCTGTATTATAGTTACGTATTATTATTTGTTTCTTTTCTTTCTTTGCGAGTTGGACGTATCTGGATATATTATAATTCTAATTCTTTGAATTAAAAAAGATGATTACCAGAATACATATGTATATACAAATATTTATTCAAGCGTATGTCTTTGTCCTCCCTTTTATGCATTTGTTGACATTATTATTAAATTAAATTTAAAAAGATATTGGGTGTATAATAACCTTGACACCTGTACCCGTGTGTCTAAAGGTGATGCTTCAGATAACACAATTTTCAATTCTCACGATTTGCTACATCTCTAAGGACGATTATTCAATAGGCATACTGTTAAATGGTGCATTATATCAGACCAAATTCTCCGTTTGACAGTAGGCAACCCCGCTACTTACACACAGATTCGATATTCACACACGGAAACACCAGCGCTACATTACTCATGCATGTGTGAGTATGACTTCTATGACAGGCAGAACAATTGCTTACCCTTCGGGGCACTGATGTAATTCCCGAGAGAAGATACAAAAATCGTCGGTTGTAATTGTTTAATCGCGAGATTCTAGTATCAACATGAGAACGTTATTGCTTTCCTGGGATTCGCGGGAATAGCAAAGACATGGTGTTGTAGAGAATTAATATACGGTGGGAATAATACATTATTACCTGATAATTTTTATATTTTATGCGAAACAAATTATGAAACATGTGTAAACGGCATTGCAAGTGTGTTTCATTGATTTTATTAATAAAATAAAACTGGGTTAATGTTCATCGACTCATAGACATATAAATGTAACTGACATATTATGAATGGTGGAACTCGAAATAGACCGTTGGAAATTAGGACAAACAACTTCTGCAATAATTATACGAAATTATAGAAGTACTATACTTTTAAAACATTGGATGAAATAAATCTCAAAGAATATACTCATATTTTAGATAGATATAATGCTATGTTTGTGAGTACATAAGTATGTTGTACATGCATATATAAAGTGATTGCGTAAAAGTTGTACCAGAAAGCAGATATTAAATTGTCTCATTATTATAAGATAAAATACAACGGTTTCCCAAGATATTTTGGTGTTGCATAATTTTACAATATTTTCAAATATGTATATGTATGTTACAAGATCTATATTGTTTATATACAAGGGCTATATTTAACTACGCCTCAACCAACTTATTTTAAACGAAACACATTTTATACCTGGCCAAAGATTTTGAATTTTTAGATATGTTCATTTTGTTTTTGCTAGTTAGTATTGCTTTAATTTTTATTTGCGCTATTTATTTTGATGCATGTAATTATTAAATATAATGACTCTTATTTATTGTAATAAAGTCATTTAAACAATAAAAAACTAAAATTATACCTAATATTATGATTTTGTTTAATTTTTAAATGGCCTCGTTACCAAAAATACGAATGCTTATTTGAAAGTTCTGCAGCTTAATTACAAAATTAATTTTGTATAAAATTATGATGAACTCCACACTTTTAACATAATTTAATTCTTCAGTAAACTTCGTTTTCCAGATAATTTAATAAATCTTATGATTAATGTGCTAATGGTATTGACATATTAGTTAGAACATGTTTATAATATTTAATGCTACAATTTGACAAAATACAAATAAGTAGATTGTAAACAATAAGAAACTTACTAATAAATGTTATGCGTAATTTGTACGTGATACTTATTTTTATGTAATTAACGTAAATGTAAAAAACAATGTTATCAGAACATTTGCAAATACATAAACTCTATACGTTATTTGGTTACCAGATTGTGTAACACTTTACAGCTGACTTAAACATTAAACAAAAAACAGTACACTGTCAGGTGAAATAGCTCTTAGTAAGATTTGACTCGATACATTCAGACACAAACGAATCAGCCACAACATATCCTAACAATAGTGAATTTGCAAATCAGCCATCTTCAAGAAATAATTTCAAAGTCAAATCCAAATTGACAATCAATTTCAATTACTGTTCATTAATTCTGAGCTGGCATCTTCTGATATGGGTTAGTTTTTCTTGATTTGACTGCTGAAATATTTTACGCACTCTGGACATCACGCTACTGTTAGGATAGCCGTAGCAATTGACGCTAATAGTGATCACTACGTATTTTAGCGCAGAGGGTTTCTCGTCTTCGGTCAATCACTTGGCGACATAGGTTTTTCATATTGGATTGTAAAAGCATGATTCTTTCTGTAGATGTCGGTTCAGTTCAGTAAAATTACTACTTCAGTATCAACTCTACATACAGATCCTTCACATGTTCCGTAGTTGTAATAAAGCTTCTACTTTTGATAACGTCGTTGAGTTTTACCACTTTACGGTGATCTCAAGGGCAGCTTCGATTGTGAGGATGTCGAGAGGTGAGAGTTCTAAGTTGCTTCCAATCTTATTGCAGTACAGCGAATAGCGAGGAAAAATATATCCACTCAACTTTGCTTAAGAGGAGCAATGATCGAAGATATAATAGAAGATATAACAGCTCATTTGTTGCTAAACCCGACGGCGAACGTATCAGAGACACAAGATCTTGAAGTACACAAACCTATTAACTGCATCTCTCAGTTCTTCAATGAAAGCCACGGGTCATAAAAATCCGTTTTAGATAGATGCTTCTTTCTGAAGATTGTCTTGTTTATGACAAATGACGTGCCAGAAAACGGCATGTTACTACAGAAAATGCTCTCTATAATGGAATAAAAATCGCTCTAAACGAATTTTGAAAGGAAAAAAAGTGAATAGTAAAGGCTGCCAAAACAAATGGGCAAAAATTGTAAAACATTGTTATCGACGGTCTACGCTACCTAAACAGTTTTGTTTACAGACGATTGGAAAAACTAAGGGTTTGACTAGACGTTTCTGTTCAGCACGATATCGGTAATGCCAACAATTCAGACAATGACAGTAAACAAGAGAGAAGGAGTACCTCGATCAATCTGGCGTAGTTTCAAGATGAAAATCTTGCACCAATACCTATGGACGAAATGAAACTGTCCATAAAGAGTATAAAACTTGTTACTGATACAGCAAATTACATGACCTCCAAAAACGAACAACTTGCCTATTGTGTTTGGAAAATGAAATAGATGCAATGATCGAATAGGAAACAAAATGGACTTTAAAACTTACTGAATACAAATGTATTCCCCAAAAAGTTTACGATCCTCGTATAACAATATCCACGTAGGTAATTTTCAACTGCTTGAAACCTGCT
This sequence comes from Popillia japonica, assembly GCA_004785975.1. Classification (NCBI taxonomy): domain Eukaryota; kingdom Metazoa; phylum Arthropoda; class Insecta; order Coleoptera; family Scarabaeidae; genus Popillia; species Popillia japonica. The sequence continues at coordinate 6,438 of SMLS01066643.1, forward strand.
GTTAATTACACTTAACGAAACAAACTTCTCCGTATGAAACAAAATTTCACGCAGCAACTTTTCATTTCTTTTTTCGACGCAATTAGATTTTGTTAGTTTACGAACATGTTGAGAACTTGGGAACTTTTTGGGGAGATACACATATATGGTGGTAGTTTCATTAGCTATTCATACCGAAACATAGCTCTTATTCTAACAAATCTCGTACTAATGGAACTGTTGATATGTCTAAAAAATTCACGTATAATGTGTTTGTGAAGTACATATTACTTTTAATATAAAATATCTACAGCTATTTTCTATTTTTTAACGGTACGTATTAAAAGTAATTACGTATTCATGTATTAACTTCATAATAGAGAAGTAGATGCGAATTCGCATTAAGTTGATGTCTTCCTAATGGGAAAACTAACGGAGTATACCGCACAATAATGAGATTGATCTCGGGGAAATAAGCGTAGAATAAGTGAATCGTAATCACCGACAGACGGCACCACGGCACACAGATAGACATTTATTTTATTACAATTGCCGGTAAAGCGCAACTGTTCCGACTTTCTGCATCTCTGTCTCTCTTACCGTTAGTGGCACCTATCCGGCATCATGCGTACTCTAAATTTGCAGGCGCAGAAGGAGATGTCGAGGCATACGCGAATACATAGATGTATAGGAAGATACATAGACACACTCACCGTACTCTATCTAATCAATTTCTCGTCATTGACAGCGGCTCGTGCTTTTCCTGCGCTCACCATGACGCATCTGTGTGGCATTGTTATTGGCAACTATACTTTTCATAATTGAATTGTGCCTCATTGATTTTTTGATTTTATATACATATGTACGTTCGGAGAAAAAGTAGTCAGGACGGATAAGCGTACGTACTTAAATTAATTACTAAGCATTCTATAAAAGTTTACACTTAAAACACTATTAAAATCTATTATTATTTATTGCTATTGTTTAATTCGTGGTAATTTATAACTAATTCGAAACTATTAAGGTAAATAGAAAAATATTAATATTATCAGAGAATATTTTAATAAAAATTTCTATGGGCACAAATAGCCGTCACCAGAGTAGTTAATAACAAACTACTTGAGCTAATGCTGGCAACAGAAGCAACCTTTCTGTAAAGAAAAAGTTATAGATAGATAGGCAATAGAACGTTCTCAGTAGCTCCCTATTAGATCATGAATAGCATAACTGCTTTAATTTCAACCTACTAAATATCGATATATGCAGACCGCGAATGAAGCAAAGAGTATCATAAATTTATTCACTACTTTTTTTTTCACTATTTCCTATTTCTTTTAATACTGATATGGATGTTGCAAATGGGTCACATTTTGCTAATTTCATAATACAGCTGTCAGTACACGGCGTTATTTTTCTTGGTCGACCTCGCATCTGTGGATCATTTTTGGAGAACCATTTAATAGCTTTGTTATTTCTTTGATAGTTTTTCTCTGGCCACGCATATTTTCAATAACTTTTCTTTCACTCTCAGCACAATGCTTGTTGCGGCCCATTTTATCTAGAGCTAACAACTAATCAAGGGAATCAACATGTGATAAATAGATGACTTATATGCAATATCTGACGGAAAATTTAATTTGACGCATACTTTTCAATTGTTTGGTGTCTCTATTTTTATGGCCACTCGTAAGTATTTGAAGTTTTTGTTATCGGGAAAGAACAGCGATTGCACTGCAGTGACATCGATATTGTATTAACTAGACCTATCTGTTTGCTAATGTTTAGCAAGAGTGACGCATAATTTAAATAATTATTAACAGTATGGTACAATTAAGATTGAAACAATTACTTTGTCCCTATTTTTATGTCCACCACTGTATATACAGGAGTATTACAGAAATTGCTCAATAGATATCCGAAGATAGAAGTAATTTTTAGTATCACTTGTTCGAAACCAATGGCATTTTTAAAAATAATAACTTTTCAAACAGAAATACTAATGATGGATTATCTCTTCAAGAGTAATTAAATTTGTCGATCTTGGAGAGTAGTCATTGTAGAGACGTGTAGTTGTAATAGTATGGAATTTAACCCTCAACTGTTATCGTGGGGTGTTAAATCTCAGAAGTCACTTTTTCCGAAATTTCTTTGAAACATTTTTGGCACCTTTCTAAGGTTGCAGGTATTCTCTTATGCGAATGGAATGCTATAATCATTTAGTTACCACGTTTTATCATTATAGCAAAGAAAGTGCGGTGGGTGATTCAACACACCACCATAGCAGTTACGTTAAACTTTCTCGAAAATAAGTTTTTCTAACCCTTAATTTGAATTTTATATGGGGAATCACAGTTGCTTGTTTTGGATATATCGTACATACATGTGTCGGGAATTCACTCATTTAGATTCGACTTCGGGGATTTTTTTATAAGTAGCAATGAATAAAGAAGATGGACGGGAGAAGGGCGAGAGGAGGACCAAGAATAAGATGGATAGATGAGGTGGAAGAGGATATGAAGAAGATGGGAATTAAAGACGGATGGAAGACGATGATACAGGATCGAAAGAGATGGAGAGCAATAGCTACGAAAGCAAAAGAGATCGCCTGGAGCGACTGAAGTTACGGCCCTGATCCAGTCAACAAAAAGATATGGAAAGCTCGGCTCGGCTGAGCGGCGAAGCTCCTTTCGGGGCGTATAGCCATATACAGGGTGTCCGCGATATACAAAGCATGCTTTTAAGGGATGATAGCTACAACGATTTAGAAACAAAAACATATAATACACCTTGGGTCTATCTGTAAGCGTAAACGAGAAAAAAATTATTTCTAAAAAACCTTATTTGGTCAAACTGTACAAGAAAACTCATCCATATTGCTTCTTAAATAACCAAAAAACCATATCAAAAATTTAGGGTTGAAAATATCTGAAAACAGCGATGAAAACGAATTATTTCATACTTGAATATTGAAGCGAAATTGAAGCGTGGTGTCATTTCTCTTACACCATACTGTACACGTATGCAGTTAGAAGCGCAGATGCACGCCAAGCATCATCTGTTTATACAACCTTGAACTTGTATCGTACGAAGTCAATGGCCATACGTTTTAAAATAAAGGTACCTTTGCGTTTTTTTTTTAATAATGTTATGACAATAAAATCGATGTTATGTTGAAGTTAGAGTGAAAAGGGCGTATTTAATAGCAGCCTCCGATCGGTAAATGAAAATTTAAGTTGAAGGAAAGTCGCATTGAGTTAAATCAATGTAATTACTGCAATTATGTTATGGCGCTTTAAACTCTTTCGTAAAGGCTACTACAAAATTGAGTTTTTTTCTTTTATTTGTGATAAATTGGTGGTCCTAAAAAGGACTTTTTTGAGAGACAGGAGAAAATGTATTACAGGAAAGGCTCGATGTGTTGCAACACACGCCTGTAATCGGCGGGTAAATCTTGCACTGATCAGCTGCCGGTGTACAGTATGCATCGAAGTTTGTGACATGAGAAATAATTTTTTTTCTCGTTTACGCTTACAGATAGACCCAAGGTGTATTATATGTTTTTGGTTCCAAATCGTTGTAGCTATCATCCCTTAAAAGCATGCTTTGTATTTCGCGGACACCCTGTATATACAGGCTGGCGCACCACATTCCCGTCGGTTTATATACGAGAAACGGTAAAGTATTTTAAAAATTTGTTTACTAAAGGTTGTGTAGGTTCATTAGGAGCACATTTTAAAATTGTTTGGAAATATACAGGGCGATCCAAAAAAAGTTACGTACCAAAGTTATGAAAATTTAAATGGAACACCCTGTATATTAGTGCATATTTTGATACTGTAGGGTAAATAAAGGCCGGTTAAACTTTATAACTAATTAAAGTTGATATCTAGAAATTATGTAGGATGCTAAAAAAAAGATTTCTGTTTCGTTAAATGTTACAGTCATTCTCTTATGTTAAATGGAACACCCTGTATTTCTTTCCATATTTAGATTCTCATTTCAATTGTTTTTAAAACTGTACTAGGGTTTCCTATACCCATCTCTTCTACTTTTTTAGTAATTTATAATTTTTGATTGAAACAGTTGGATGAAAACAGGTTGAGTTAGGTATAGGGTATACAACAGTAAGTGGCCTTTATTTAGCCTACAGTATCAAAATATGCATTAATATACAGGGTGTTCCATTTAAATTTTCATAACTTTGGTGTGTAACTTTTTTTTGGATCGGCCTGTACATTTTCAAATCATTTTAAAATGTGCTCCTAATGAACCTATACAACCCCTAGTAAAAATATTTTTAAAATACTTTACCGTTTCTCGTATATAAACCGACGGGAATGTGGTGCGCCATCCCTCTATATACATATATAATGAATAAAATTCTACAGGGTGTCCGAGAAAATGTGAGAAATTTGTTGAATGCAGATAAAACATAAACAAATACAATGACAAGTTCGTATAAAAAAATTCCTATAGGCCCTTCCTACGGAGATATGCGTCCCTGAAGGACGCTGCTGGAAATCGGTTTTTGAATGATAAAGACTATAATTTTAAATTGGATAGCTAGAACCATAGATTTAAAAAAAAGGTTTGCAAAAAATGCGCGTTTCATTTTTTTCAGCACCGTAAACACACACGTTACTATGGTACGAAATAAATAATATCCGTCATTTTAGAACTTTTTTCAATGACACATTGAATTTATTCGAAGTATGGAATACGCGTTTATTGAGTATGCAGATGTGCCTCTGCTGTCTTGTAATGCTTTAGAAGTCAGAAGATTATATCATGACAAATTTCCTAATTGTGCTCTACCAAACCAGAAGACCAACGTCGAAAGGAGAATGGTGGGCGATCCCAGTTAATAAGGTAATACATTTTAGTGGCTATCTTCATAATTTTAGGAAAGTTTGGAAAAGGTAGTACTGATGCTAGTATGCCGCGTTTAGAGGAACATATTTTAAATGCTGTAGATGACAGTCCATCAACAAGCACTCGACAATTATCGACACAGTTTAATACGTCAAAAACATAACAAATAGTACATGAAGTTCTTCATAAACAGCTGCCTTATCCATATCATTTTCAAAAAATACATGAACTGATTCCTTCCTACTGATTCCTTGTAGAATGCAGTTTGCAAACTGGGTATTGGATCAGCAATGAAATAATGTTAACCTCACGAGCATTATTCTTTTCACTTATAAAGCAAGATTTACCAAAAATGGTATCACCAATGTACACAATACGCATGTATGGGCTGATGAAAATTCTCATGCCACTATTGTTTCGCATTATCAACATCAGTTCCAATCACTTAGTATTTGGGCATGAATCATTGACAATTTTTTGATTGGACCATTCGTTTTGCCAGAACATGGTGTATTCCACTCCGGTCGACACTAGGGAGAAACTTCTACAGAGAATCACGTTTCATTGTGATGCGATAAGGAACACGTCTGGTGGGTACAATAGCTGTGTTTGCATTAATTAGTTTAAAATAAGAAATTCAAGAAAAACCGATTTGCAGCGGATTTCCGTAGGAAGAGCCTGTAGGAAAATTTTTTATAGGAGCTTGTCATCTAATTTTTCATATTATATCTGTCTCCAATCTGACTGTTAAACAGTTAGTATATTTCGCGCTAACTTTTACGATGATATCCGTGGAAGTGAATGTGCTGATGAATGTGATGATGATTTGAGTGATGCAGCAAGCGTGCATAGTCACCACGGCACATCTTCAGAATTTGAAATGGAATCTGAAGACCAAAGTATGTAACGAAGATGTAAGTGATACTTTTATGAATCAATTCGGTATACAAATATTCTCCTGCTCTTTCGCGTACAAGGTCATCCAATATATTCATCGACCAGAACCAAAGTGTCTAGCAGTAAATACTCCTCCTATAACACATTCTGAAGCATGGTCTCTTTTCTTGACGGAAGAAATCCTAAATGAAATATTAGACCAAAATGAAAAAATTACGGGAGCGATTTTGTACTTATGGATCAGCGGCTAGTTATGGGGGATATGTAGAGATGATTGAAATGAAATGTTTACTGGGACTTCTAATTTTGGCAAACGTGTTCAAATCAAATCACGGAGGTACTAGAAGTCTTTTTGCAACAGATGGTACAGGAAGATATATTTTTAGAGGTGTCTGAACAACGACTTTTGTTTCTTTTGGCAACGTTCAGATTCGCCAATCAAACAACTATTAGGAACAGAATTGACAATGGTAATGCGCTCGGTACAATTTTAAAAATTTATGAAATTTTTAAGACAAACTGCAATTTACACACAATTAGATTAAAATCAATTTATTGCAGAACCTAAATATAGTGAATTACCTCGTAATCTTACTTCTTCAGCGGAAGAAATTAACATTTAATTAGAATCAAATAAATTTAAAGTACAATTAGCCGTGGCTATTAACAAGATTATCTAAAGATAAAGAAATTTAGTGTATATAGCATTATGTTTACAAACTGATGAACTAATTGTTGATTATTATATTTAAATTCTGGAATAAATTGATTTTTAATCCAATTTTGGTTTAATTGACGTAAAAGTGGAAAAAGTATCTGGAAACAAAAAGATAAGTACTTATACTTCATACAAATACATATACATATGTACATATATACTAATTTAAACTGTACTAAAAACTTAATGAGCTTTCTCTAAAATTTTTAAAATCTCTGATATACACCCAATCGCAACAATCCCATTGCCAAAATTTAAGCAAAGTATTATAGTAAATTGGCATGCTGATACAACATAAGCGTACAACCTATGAAAAGTACAGTAGAAGTAAGAACCGCTGTTATTCTTCTCTGAGTATTGATATACAAATGAAATAATGTTAAAACACTTCTATAATTTTATTGATATCTTAATTGCTGCACTCGTAGCTTAGTAACCTTTGCTCTGTCAGGATCGCTGCTGGTTAGTTCGTTTTACTTTTCAGTTTGTGCCTCTCTGTCCCTCTTGTCCCGCATTTCTCTCACGGCACCGATGTCGACGTGGGCACACACGGTAAAAACCTTGTTAGAGAGCGCATTAGGCCGACCTATTCGTCTGACTGCTGCCATACTCGTTCTGCTGGCTGGGACGCCGTTAAATTCAATCAAACTTGTAAACAGTCAGATGCACTCCGAATAACGATGACTCTTAATTGTCTACCAATAAAGCCGGCGGTCGGCCTCCCCCCGAAAATCAGTGCGGAATCCGAACCGCCGGACCATTGCAAGACGATCCTCGGCAAACACCAATCAGCAACTTCTCCCTGCGCTCCAGTTCGCTATGCTAATTCATCGATTCCACTCTCCTTCAAACCATCCTTCCATATAGGAGATTGTGCCGGCGTCGTGAGAGAATATAGGATGAGAGATGTGATATGACCATCAAGGTCGATGATTCCGACTAAAGCTGCTTGATGATGGTTGTAACAGTACGTGATTCGAACAAGGGAAAAGAGATTGGCTTGGGTCTCCTTAGCTAATTCGTATTTTTAACGAACCGGTCGTTGTTATTTCGAATTCATTACTGGATTTCGATATTGCGTACTTTTCGTTTTCGTCAGTTTTATTCGGGATTTTTTAAGATGACGATCACCTAATGTTGAACCTTTTGGTTAATTTATGGTGGAAGTGTTTGATTTTACAGATGACTTTCCTAATAGTATTTATTCATGGCTTTTGTTACCGTGCTGTATGCATTAATGGGATTCTCTGTTTGGCTGAAGATTTGCGATATTATATTGATATTGAAGCACGCATATTTGGTTTTTTTTGTGAAATTTCCTAACTTCCAAATTAATTATTGAACATAATTTTCGCCAATGTTATGGCCCGTAGAACTAGCTAGCGCATTCTATCCTCCTAGAAACCTACGATCTGAGCACAACTGTAGCACGACTGCTTTGAGGCTATCGTTGGGATCAATGTTTATTGAGTCCAATGTAAGAGAAAGAAGAAAAGTATATGCATTTTGTATGCTTGAGAAGGACAGATCAAAGAAGATGACATTTTTGAATGCTAAATGTGCGTTTATAACTTATTACCTGCAGATATCAAGCTTGCCAATTGTTGAAGTATACAGTAAAACCTGTGTTAACGGCCACCTGTATATATCGGCCACCTGTGATAACGGCCAGCTTTAATATTGCAAAAATGTACAATACGAGTATTTCCATATATATAGAAACCTTGCAATAACGGCCGCCTCTACAAAGCGGCTACGGCCAGACGATCCCAATATTTTATGGCATAAAAGCAAGAAAATTTACCTCCCAATAACGGTCGTCGTCCGTATCGAAAATTTTAAAACCCAAATGTTGTTCAGTCTAAAGAAAGTGACAGAATTTACTTGTAATGGTTTATTGTTAGTTATAATGAAACACGATAGAATTATTTTACAACGGTAACTGAGTGTAGCAGTTTCCGAAAACGCCTGTTCATTCAATCAGTTTAAGTTTATCGTTGTGCTCGTGAAGTGTTTGAATATGTCGCCAAAAAGAAAACGTTCGTCACTGAAAGACAAAATTGACATTGTCGAGGAGAGTGACAAGTATAATTTAAGTTAGTGGAAGTTAGCCGAAAAATTCGGATTTGGAAAAATTCAAATTAACGATATCCTAAAAAACAAAAGTGGTATTAAAAGGCTGTATGAAGAAGCTATTAATTTTATTCAGAAACGGAAATTCCCTAAAACGGGTGGAGTAACAGTAGAAAATCTTGTGTATAAGTGGTTATGCATGGCTAGAAATAAAAGCATTGCCATATCTGGATCATTGATTAAACAAAAGGCGCTAAAGACAGCAAGAAATTCAAACATTGAGAATTTTGCTGCTTCAAATGGTTGGTTGGAATGTTTCTGTCGAAGGCACAATATCACTTTTAAATCAATTTGTGGTGAGTTCGCTGATGTAAATTTGGAAGATGTAAGAAGCATGGAAATCTAAATTACCATAAAATTTAAAGTATTATTTCCCGAAGGATATATTTAATGTTGAAGAAACAGGTCTGTATTATCGCGCCATTCATGCCAAATATAACTTGGATTAAAATACGATAAAGGCAATGGCAAAAAATTAGCAAAACAACGGTTAACTATTTTATTCTGCGTAAATATGGAAGGCGACAAAGAAAACCTTTTAGTTATTGGAAAAAGTACAAATCCTCGGTGTTTTAAGTGAAATCATATCGACAAATTACCGTTAGAGTGGGTACATAACAAAAAGGCTTGGATGACATCATCAGATCTTATGACAAAATGGCTATATCAGTTTGACATGAAAATGAAAAACGAAATCGAAAGGTGCTTCTATTTCTGGATAATGCAACTTCACATTCTAAAGTTTCGCTAGAAAACGTCAAATTGATTGTTTTGCCTCCAAACACTACGTCGTATTGCCAGCCGTTAGATCAAGGCATAATTCGCAATTTTAAGATGATATACCGCAGTTTTTTGATTAAAAGACTATTAACGTTCGTTGAGAGTGATTGTGACTTTGAAGATTCGGAAAAGAGCCTAAATCCAACAAGTGCGCTAATATGGATTGCAGCTGCATGGAAACTTTCTCGATCTACCGTTACAAACTGTTTTTCCAAAGCTGGATTTGCAGAAGTAGTTCAATCTACTGAAGATTTTTGCGAGGAGGACGAAATACCAATTGCTAAGCTATTTCCAAGGGTCGGCAGTGCAATGGCAAGTTTACACGATTTTGCTTCCATTGACAATTATGAACCTACAGAGAATCCTGCTTTTAGTATAGCAGAAATAGTTGAAGAACTATGCAATAATAATGATGATTCCGATAACAACGAGATAGACGAGATCCAAAATCTACTTTGTCAAATATGGGTGAAGTGTGCGGAAAATTAAGAGAAATATAGAGTTACTTCCTGTGTAACAATGATGGTGACATGGTATAGACATTCCAAAGTTTTACACAAATGTGAAAGTGAAATTTATAAATCTAAGTTAAAAAATTTAAAACAAACAAAAATTGAAGTATTTTTTATCAAAAAATAAAAGCAATCTATGTAAACCTATATTTATATATTTATGTATATATTACCAATGAACGCAAAGCAAAAAGTATACACATTTAGTTTAGTTGTGTATGTGTCTCTGTAGTCTCTATTTTAAGTTTAAATAAAATAATTTAAAATAATGTCCAAATGAATTTTATTTCTAAAAGAAAAATAATAGCTATCATATGAAAATATTTGCTTAGAATTTGGCGCGAGTAATATCATCACCTGTCTTTTACGGCCACCTTTGAATAACGGCCAACAATTTTGATTTTTTTAGTGGCCACTAGTCACAGGTTTTACTGTATTTCTAATCTATTACCGATTAACTTATGTAGGGCAACATAATTTCCGTCATATATCTATTTAACTCACTTTTATATTCTCTTTGTATGGTGTATTCACATAGTAGCATGTGTAAAATTATATTATTGGTTGTAAAGCTCACCGCCTATGCGTTTTCTTAGATGTCGATTCGTAGTCGGTTTGCATGCTTTTCTATTGGTATCTACATATGTCAGCCATCTATTCTCACAGCTCTTTGGAATAAATTAATATATTACGGAGAGCCTTCAATTTATATTATTAGAGTATTTTTATTTTTATGGTTGTGTGCAGGTTGTATTATATTTGATACTTTTGATGTTAAGAACTAAAAAGGAAATTGCTTACATATACAAATATCGCTCAAATATGAATACATACATATATGCATGTAAATTTAATGTGTAGGTATTTGGTTCCATACACTCCACATAATGTTGTTGATTAAGTGCCGAGTTTGACCAGAAGCGCACCTGTTCAATCCAGATCCTATCCTCATTAATTGGCCTGTCTGAAATATCATAATTAATTGACTCAACACCGTGCCTAACGCTTGTTCCTCTCTGAATACATTACTTTACTACGATAAGCTTCCGTATACTATTCTACATTGCAACCAGCTATGTAGACATTAGACACATCTAATTTACATAATGGATCTTGGTCCACTCTAATTTTGAATTTGTAAAGCACTATGTTCATATATTCCGAACGCATTGCATGCAGTATAAAAAAGCTCAAATTGACGTTACCATAAACAAAAGCTTCGAAATGTTGGTAGTTGGGATTGCCGAAGCATGAAATTGCTAATCAGTAGTCGAAAAATGCCACGTTAACGTGAATGACTCTCATGGCTAGTGGTTTATGGATAGTAGGGTGTATTGTTAGTACTGACTGTTTGTTATACCTATGTATACACTATGTACGGTCCCCATGTAGAAAGCCTGGATTTTGCAGTTCACGCGTCAAATCAATCATGCTTCGCTACATGCAGTTATAGCTGCAATGGTACAGGTTAACTTCGTACAGTATGTACTTAAACGAATCAGCGTACATGATTTGTCATATAGTTCGACAAATAGTAATCATCCGTTGAGTGTAATATGAAATGTTGTATACACGTTCAAATCGTAGTTAGTGTAATAATAATCTACACGTAGTAACATTTTATTTAAAGAAATTGCATGATAAAGTTTGATTGTTAACAATAAAAAGAATCTTGAATTTATTAGTTGATGTACGAAGAGGCAAAGACGCATATTGATGTGTGGTGCATAATTTTTATTATTGATGAAGTTAGTGGATTAAAATTCCATTAAAATGTAATTATATTATTACCGGATGTTCTTACTCGTGGTTTACTTCAAGAAATATTACTACATACACACATTCAATAGGGAATTCTTTAGATAGGCATGTCCAACGTAAGTTGCAGTCGACTAACAATAAGTTGTGGAGCTATCAAAAATGCATTACGAATTTTATAAGTTGCATCTTTTGCTTATTCTGTCCTCTTAAGTTATAGATGAAACTCTGTATACATTTAAGAGTAATTTTTTATAAAAAATCTCTGCTTTCGAAAACAATAATATTCAGCTATTGACATTTGACATCGAATGTACAGGCTATCCACAAAGCGAAAAAGTTCGATAGAAATTTTTTTATCCCTTTAATTATAATAACAATAATAATCAAGTAATACTCTCTAGTGTTGTACACAAAAATAAACAGAATATTTTAGAATCTAGTTTACTCTGACTACGACATTTCTTTTTCCGAACGTGAGTGTAGTAAAAAATAAGCAAATAAGCCGGAGACATTGGGTTTAGGAGACAAAATGGAAGTTATATTAATTATGGGTGCCAAGCATAAAACCTATCGCAGAGCTGCAGACATCTTTAATCACCGACATCCACAGAAACATATTCACCAGTCAACAGTGAGGAAAATTATTAATAAATTCAAAATATCTGGAAATGTTTTCAACAAATATGTATATCAAAAAGCGTCAAAAATGGGTTGCCAACGATGACACTGTGTTGCAGGTAACGCTTTCTGTAGTTGAAAATCCTAATATTCTTTGCAAAAGGCAGCATCTCTGCTACCTATTTCTGTTGGCAAAGATGCAGTTGCAAACACTTTAAAAGAGAATAGGTTTTGTCCATATAAGCCACACTTTATTCATACTTTACAACCAAGAGATTATGGCAGACGTTATGAATTCTGTGGAATGTTGGAAGATGACCATTTCACGGATAGACGTACTATGTTTTCTAACGAAGTAAAGTTTAGTTCCGTTAGTTTAGTTAACGGTACAGTCATTTCAGGTTCATTTTGCCATAAAAACTCGGGATCCGTATTCATTCAAAACACTCAGGACGCATATCATTATTTGGACATTTGTAAGATGAATTAGCTGATATTGCAATTGATCAACTCATAGGCGAACGACAAGGAATATGGTTCCAGCAGGACGGTGCACTATGTCACAGTAGGCACGATGTTTGTGAATACCTTGACAATATTTCTAACAGATGAATCATACGTAGGTATTCTGTGGCCGGCTCGATCTGCCAACTTAACCCCACTAGATTTTTTCTTGCGAGGTTACGTAATGTATATCAACAAGGACCTTTTAGAAATGTAGATCATTTAGAAGTTCAAGAAATTACTCCCGAGATATGTAGGAGAGTGTTACGAGAATTTTGTAAAAGAGCAATTACATGTATTGAATGCAAAGGTGTGTGTACGTTGAGGCAGTAGTGAACTGAAGGTAACCGTTGCTACTACGACAGTAATAAACATTTGAAGTATGATGACTGTTTCATTAAGAAAAGTGTTTCACAAGTAGGATTTGCAAAATTTTATTTAAAATTGAAGGGGCAACGAAATTCATATCAAACTTTTTCGCTTTGTGGACATCTTGTACTTACATTCGACGTTAATTGTAAGTAGCTGAATATTATTGTTTTCGAAAGCACAGATTTTTATAAATAATTACTTTTTTTCGTAATTTATAATAACAAAGTTTTCCATATGGCATTAACTTAAGTGGACACACTGTATATATCTATATTGGTTTTCACTAATACTTTGTGTTATTGTCAGCATCGACTACTTTGAGATTTCTTATGTTTATTTCTGTTATTCGAGTTTTTATTTACTTCAGTGTACGTTCTTGTAGAATACTTTGTTTGTTGTAGAGTAGAATTGTTAGGATTTTCCAAAAGTATGTGGTATTTTGAAATCTTGATATTTTTATCAACCCTTGAATAATTTAAAAATTAAAAATATCTGTTTTTATAAACAAAAAATGGTACGTATTAAAAATATTACAATATTAAATGTTGAATGTGGCCGTCGTTTTATTTTTGAACAAATACCAGCCTATACTATAAACCGAAGTCCTGAGCATCTCTGTTGGTAAAGCTGTTATGTTTTCTGTGACGGGCTCCTTTAATTCATCGATGGTATTAGATTTTGATACAAATACTCTTTCTTTTAGGTATCCTCATAACCAAAAATTAGCTGGATTATTATCTCGTAATCTAGGGGCCACGTTTTTGGAAATTATCTGTTGATAACACGGTCGCTAAAAGTGTTCCATTCAAACTGTTTTACTAGATTGAAGATATGCAGAGCTGCACCATCCTGCTAAATGTGATGTTTTCAATGTCGTGTTCTTGCAACAACGGTATTGCACAATCACGAAGCTTATTCAAATAACGCTGGTCAGTTACCGTAAATAGAGTTGTTCTTCCATTCTCAATCAGTTCAAGAAATACGGGCTTATGATAAAGTGTGATGTAAAGCACCACCAGACGGTCACTTTTAGATTGTGAGGTCCTTGTTGAATATTCACTTGTGGGTTATTTATTGACCAAATTCGACAATTGTGCATGTTCACACAGCTATTAAGTACAAAGAGTGCATGAGTCCAAACAGCGTTGCCAAGGCAGAAATCATTTCTTTTGATTCTATCAGCGCGTTTTAGTTCAAATAGAATCTGCATCTTATATAGATACATTTCCTTCTAATAATTCGAAGATGTTCCGTAGTTGTTCTCATGTGTCGTTCTCTCTTTTGCGTTTCTTGTAAGACTTCCGCATCTACAATATCATTTATCACTGATTTCTTTCTATTGATTACAGAACCAGTTGCCAAGTCTTGAAACAGTATGGGCCAGCTCTTAAACCATCTAATGTATGAAATTGTCATAACACTCATTACATTCGTAATAGCGTTGAACGAATCCAATGCGAGTTTGCAGAGACAAAAGAATTCCTGTCTACAAATACCTAAATTAAATGATATCGAAGGCTTCCACGGCCCGAGTCTCTATAATGAGGGTTTCCGGGTGTTGACCGTGTCATGATTAATAAAATATATGCAGTACAAATAAAAATATGATGTACAAGATATACAATAAAGGACTTGACGTTTCGCCACTAATGTAAGTGGCTTCTTCAGGAGCAAAGCGGGTATCTCACAACACGAATAAAACGGTGTAATAAGACACATATCTACAACATTATAACACGCACTTGGTTGTGAACGAGTTTGTTGATGTGACCACAACAAGAGATGACAATTCCCATTATCCATGTGGTTGGGTACTGGTATTATTTTTAGAATATTGTAAATATTAACGAAAATATTAATTATTTAAATTATTACTAACCGTGCCACTATAAACCGTATACAACATATGGTAGAAAAGAGCCTGCAAACTACGAAGAAACTTAATAAGGTTATTGTTAATTTCTCAAGAAAATTGTACATTATCAAAATCCATAAAAATTGAGAAAAATTAAAACACGTCTTAAGAGTTCTAGAAAAATGTATTTATTCTTATTTATATGCATAATAGAATTCCTGTCTTTATTGGATTGTTGTGTGTAAAATCAGTACTTTTTCGCGCACCATTGCTATGCAATTCCACTATGTAATAGTTCAATGAAACTTTTTATACGTAGTAAACTGTCAATTAGGCAATTTATCGTTTGTAATATTTTTAGAATTTATACGAGATTTCATTTTAATAATTGGTGTACGTAATATAAAAATTATTATGTTATGAAGTTTTTGTTTTTTTATGTTTGTAGTTCAGAACTCTTTACAGTGCTGAATGTTTGAGGATGCATGTTGTACTAGTACAGTGTAAACTCCACACCGCGGGGGTACTATATTCGTTCTATGAAAAGCCAACCACCCCGCCGGCATCCACCAGTTCATCGCCAACCAACAGCAACTCGTATCGCATCGTTTGTTGTGCTGTTGCCGGTAATTACTCGCCTCTACGCTAGGCAGATTAAAATTGCTCCCGCGTAGAATTTAACGTTTGCCCGCTTTTATTTATGTTAAACGCAATCCGCGGGGCAATCAGCGTAATCAATTCTGCTTTTATTTATTGTACTGCCGATATACAGACTCTCTCACAAACACCACCTCCCC
Source organism: Popillia japonica (assembly GCA_004785975.1). Taxonomy (NCBI): domain Eukaryota; kingdom Metazoa; phylum Arthropoda; class Insecta; order Coleoptera; family Scarabaeidae; genus Popillia; species Popillia japonica. Next base: position 22,236 of record SMLS01066643.1, read on the forward strand.
TCTATCCCCGTACACACGTATGCGACGCATGAATCTATGTTTCTACGTAGCACATATAAAATGGCTTTATGCGGTTCTCACTCAATGTATACCCTTCCCCCCTTCCCTATGTTGTTGTTTTACAATTCTCATAACGGACGTGTTCCGACTAATATTATTTTAACCTAATTAAAATAATTATTGCCTGCAGAATTGGTTGTCCGATAATGAGAGGGCGCGTGGCCTACGTTGATGCGGAATACGTTTGTTACATCGAAATACTCTTGCGCTTAACGCCTAATTGTAAATAACGGGTTTAATTCGGTTTTTGTACTGCGCTAGGTTCATGCTCTTTTAACTCGTTTGAAATTTTGGTAATCATGATGTTGCGAATGATGGGTCATTATATCCGATTGGATTTCTGCGGCGTGTTTTAACCTTTTGTATGATATCTGCATGATACTCAAAAAAGTGAAATCACAATTAATTTTTAAATGTTCACTGATGGCATAATTATGAATCCGATGCTGGGTAACTTATTATCGATAATAAAACTTTTCAGATTCTTGCATCACATCGCAATTATGTTCTTCTTCATGCTGCATTTTTAAACTATCCTTCCCGCAGTCAACAGCATAGTTCCAATTAATAAATTAATAAGAGTAACTATGGATAGTAAAAGAGACAGTTGCTATTACATCCCATACTGTATACAGAGGTTGAGACGATCTATTGTCAAGTACAAGTCTTAAAAGTATCCGGTTCGAAATCGTTGCTAATAACCTAACAAAATTTTAGATTATCAGATTGCATTGTTTTTTATAATATACCTAAATGGAGCTCATTCACTATACGAATGGAATGCTAAAGCCCCTTACTGCATTAACATTTTTTGGTTTGTAGCTTTTCTCGCTGTTGAGAAACCAGCCAAGAATTTTCGCTGTATCTACAGTCCTCGCTATTCAGCACAAATTATTTATGGTACTTGGATTGACGAAACGTGTGCCTTTTTATGAGAAAACTACCATTAGGTAAATAATAAAATAAAATGCTAGAGTTTTTAAAGCATACAGAGATTTTTAAATTATTGGGAGGTGTTCTGTGTGTAGCTGCCAGCAGTATACATAGGAATAAGGGAATATCTCGAGTCTGAAAGTATCTAGATGGTTTTAAAAGTGTGAGCGTGTATTCCAGTGGAGTTCCTTAAAGTAAGCTGCATGATATAAATGTCAGTGAAAATAAATACGGCATGTATATAAGTATTAGTAAGTCCATATATGTAAATATGTAAGTAATAGTGTTAATTTTATCGTAATTTTTATTTTACTTAACATGTGAATTAATCTTAAAAACTTATTGAATCTGACATAATTGGTAATAACGTTTTATGTCAACGGTTGAGCAATATTTTGAAATTATGACTATTTTTAAAGTATGAGTAATGGTATGACTACAAACTTTTTCAATAAAATAATATGACGGGGGCACATTTCCAAATTAAACTTGTAGAAAGAAATTAAGATATGAGAGGAAAGAAAATAGTTACAACTTTATCCATGCGGTGTGACTGCAATACAAGAGTTCAGTTAGACTACAATTTTGCAATTGGTTTGTAAAAATGAACAGTAATAATGGAGAGCTTTCAGTCATCTTTACTGATGAAGCATGGTTTTGTAAAACGGGATACTTAAATTCACAAAATACAAGAATTTGGAGTAGCGAAAATCCTCATGTAATTATTGGGGAATCGCTACATCCATAGAGGATAGGTATCTGGGTAGTGATAAGCCAAAGGCTTAAACCAATAAAAATGTTCAAACGTAGAGAGGCCGAGAAATGTTAGAACCGTTTATCAATCAGTTGGATGATAACGAAACTCAAAACGCATATTTCCAACAAGATGGGGCGCTTTGTTTACTGTGCTGAGGAATTACTTGAATTATTTAAGAGAATTTTTTGATCGCCGTATAATTACTCTAAATAGTGAATTTCCTTTGTATGATTTGTATGATATACAGCAAAGAATTGAACAGAAGTACATGATTAATAGCAATGCAATACCTACTGTATTGTAAGATATTCTCAATATCTCACATGCTACTTGATGAACTTTTTTAATGAACCCGTATTATAATTTTGACTCAGTGTAGGATTAAGCCTGTTCAGAACTTGTACAATATTCCTGTAGTGTAAATATGAGGTGCGCAACTAAGTTCTCGCTGTTTTTAAACAGATGGCTCCAGCAGTAAGAGCTGTTCGAATGTGACATAACCAAAACGTCATGAACCAAGCTCAGACACTTGGTTAACAAATCGCTTTGACATATTAGTGATTTTGTTTTTGCGTCATATAATTTTGGTTATGCGAGAATGTCAGATCATGTCATATTTTGTGCCAAATAATCGTCATTTCCGGGAAGTGTTACTTTTCTTCTTTCAGTCGAAGAAAACGGCCGCTGAAGCGCAACGAGAACTTACAAAGATTACGGAGATGCTGCTCTAAGTGAAACAAAGCGCCATGATTGCTTCTGTTGCTTCAAAGACGATGATTTTAATGTTGACGATCGTTCCCGTGAAGGAAGGCCAAAAACCTTCGAAGACTTTAAATTGGAGGCATAGTTCGACGAGGGTCCGTGCCAAACGGAAAAAGAGCTCGCTGCAGCATTAGAAGTTACCTGCCAAGCCATTTGCAAGCAATTGTATGTGTTGGGAATGATTCAAAGTTCCTTATGTTTTGAAGCCTGACCTCATGTTGCCAAACCCGTTAAAACCTACTTAGAACCGCTCAAATGGGAAGTCCTACTCCACCCACCATATTGCGCCGTCCTATTATTTTTTGTTCCGTTCGATGGCACATGGTCTGGCTAATCAGCAGTTTCGCTCATAAGAAGACATCTCAAAAGGGCTTGATTCGTGGATAGCCTCAAAACACGAACACTTCTACAGAGACGGTATTCGACCTCTGCCAGAAAGATGGGAAAAAGTCGCTAACGATGGACAATATTTGAATGATTTATTTGTAAACATTTTTTCACAATGAAGTGGCATTTTCATCCAAAAAACAGCCAGAACTTAGTTGCGGATCTAATTATCTATGACATTGATAATTAGAATAGAAAATGCATTTCTTATTTCGAATACGTATTACGTTATTTACATGGTAATTTTTATATCTCGTTCAGTTAGACAGCTTAACATTCTTGTTAGAGAAGACTGAAAAAATCTTTCCCAAAAATTATTTAATAATTTGGTACACCCCATGCTAGCACGAAGTCTACAGAGATCATACGTCTGATTAATTTTTACTTTTTATAAACATTTGTAATTTAATTTATTTCTACACAAAAATGTTTATTTTCTCAAAACGCTTGTCAATCAAAATAATAAATATTCGCTAATTATTTTTATCAGTGTATATACGTATGTAAATCGATACGTTTACATACACCCACCTGCTAGGACTAGATGCAAATCTGTTTTATAAAGAATAGGATCATCATTTTTGAATATTTTAGGAATGAATTTATAGACTTGTAACTGTACCTGATTATTACAGAGACCCTGAAATTAGATCATATTTGAGTAGAGCAGTACAGATTCCATTTTCACTAGGACATACTGGTTAGTGTTGTATGTATGCGTTATAGTTTACATGAAACTATTTGTTTTTTATCTTTCAGCGTACTTATATATGTGACTTGATTTATTTCTTAATTTATGTGATGTTGAGTGTTAAAAATATTTATATATTTTTTGGCTCCTATTAGTGTGGTTTATTCTAAGAGATTCAAGAAGAATCTAGGATGATGCAGGATTAGCCTTGTTTATCGAATTATTTTCTAAACATATAGTAAGAAAAATACAGTATTAAATTGACTTGAATGAGTATGTTGTGCATATATTGTTGTTATTTATACTTCAATCACATTCCTAATAATTAGCAATAATTCATACTAAAATTGGCATCGAGGTATTTATAATAATTTGAGATGCATTGGATATACTACATTTTATTACACAAACTTACTCATATTTCATTACATACATATAAATTTTTTTTTCTCGCATGCTTTACTTTTACATCATTCTACATCGAGCCCGGAATGACATAAACACATAAACATCTTGTCTTTGTATGTATATAAATTGCGCTGACAAAGTTTCTGTACTCGGTGCAAAGCCGATATAGCTGTATTGCAACAGTTTCTATACAGAGATGATGAATACATTAGCCCCACAGGCGTTCTATGTTGCATTTATTCTGTGTCCATTCTCTTGTAAGTAATTGTATCTGTTTATAAAGGTTTTCTTGCTCGGTGTTTCTTGTTTGGATGAATTCAGATAGTATTCCACATAAATCAAAAATTCTGATTCTGTCGTAAGAACGTTAGGAACTCTTTGGTTCAGGACCTGTGAATGATCGTTTGCTGGTATCTCTTTCTAATGTGCTTAACGTAATACTTACAACGTTTTTGGCTTTTTTGAGCTTCAGATAGCAAGTGCGCTAAGGGCTGTTTGATTGTTAGCTGGGACTTCGACCGACCTCTTTCCATGCAGTCAGTTCAACTTGCCCTGCGTGCAAGTCAGGATGACATACAGACGTGCGTAGGAGGCATTTAAAATTCCGCGCATTGGTCGAAATACTATCGGACAGTCAAGGTGCGTGGATACAGTTCGAAGATATCATGATAAATTGCCCCAATAAAAAATACCTACTCGTAAAATGTTTGCAACAATTGAAAGGCGTGTTTGGGAAAAGTGGCACGCCGAAATCTGTACAAGTCAGGAGGCATTAATTGACCATAAGTTATTATTAGGGCTGCGGCTGTAGACCGACTTAAAATGTTGCCTTTCCGCATTTGCCTTGGAATTTGGGGAACTACAGAAAACCAAATTTAGAAAGAACACACTGGAGTTCGAACCCGATACCGCCGGTCTAAGAAGCGAGTACACTAGATGCTACTCTACTAGCTAAATGCCAGTTAGCAAAGATTTCAAAGAGTTGCAAAAATGAAGATGAAACATTTGATGCTATACAGTTATCTTCTATATAGTACTAATACCAAACGATTTTTACTTTGTTTTTGGCCCTTGAGGCTCTACAAGCTGTCAAATTTGATTGCGAAGTGGCACTGAATTGCCACACGAAGCTGAAACAACTAGCGGGACATCACAGCTTCACATTGAGCCACTCTGAGATTAGTGCAAACGAATTCGCTGACGAGTGTCAGAGCAGTCAGTGAACGACTATTTACATGACCAGAACCGGCGTGTGGTAATTCTTATGGTTGAACCAAAGCTTTCGTCAGAATTAAGCTCGTTGCCAGACATCGCTCCGATTGGAAGGGACATATTGGTATGGATACTGTAAAATTCTTGATTCGTACTAGGACAGACAGACTTCGTAGAGCTTTCTCCAAATCACATTCTTCTTTTTACAAGTGCAACCGAGTCTAGAGGCCTAAGACGACATGTAGCCATAATAGATATTTCAGCCCAGCGGTCGCACAAGGTAATATGCTCCTCTGGAAGAAAGGTCTCGATGGGTACTAGACTACTAGACTTAGAAAATTACAGGAGAGCTCAGAAGGTTGATGACTTCGCCAACTAGTTCCATGGCTCTCCAGATTCCAATAGCCGTGCTATTTGACCTACATTGTAGCAAAAATGAAGATGACTGGAAGCTTGCACACTCTTTTGGATAGTAGTGCTTAGCGTTTGCTCAATGTAGTTGAAGACACCGGTATGTTATGCGGTATTGCTGAAGAATCCTGAATGCACACTAAATTTTATTGTATAGGCATCTCGACTTGCTTCTAACCCCAGCACAACTGCAGTGGACGAAGGCCAAGAACGGTTGCAATTACTGCCACCAATGTTGAGCACATAACCTCCATTGTGCTATGATTGCTCACGTTACCTAGCATTGTTCATATTAAATTTCATAGTAAAAAATTTCAAAGAAATACGCCTAGGTTGCTTAATATCAGACCTTTATTTAACTTAAATATTAGAATTAATATCCTTATATGTACGACTCTTCCATCAAACAATTCTAAATGAAGTAAGCTTTCATGTAGATGCTGTAAAGACATAGTCAATGTTGGGTGGTGCTTTGGTGGTAGTACTGAGTATATATCCTTTAATATACGTGTTTCCCTTGTCACTTTGTTAAATACACATTGCATACGAAATGTCGTCCCTCTGTACGAGCCCTCGGCATGATCAAACACACGGCTCCGCGTCGTTTTTACGCCAACGGCCTGGCCTAATCTACTGTATAAATACTCCAGGAATCTACTTTCCAGTACAAGATAATCCAAACAGAATAACAAGGGAACATCTGTGCGATTTTTCTGTTTTCTTATTCATTAGTTTTATATGCTGAAACGCGTTATGTGGATATATGTACGTTATTGTTATATTGGGACGTATTCATTCTGTAGAATTTCTTTTCCTGTTTCAGAAATTACTTCATTTAACACCGAATGGAAAATTTTTTGCAGCATGTAAAGTTTATATATTTATATGAATACTGTTTATGCTATGTATAATACAACGTGTACTAACCTTGTCGCTCAGTAACAGTTGCTCTCAAAATAGATCGATTTGAACTTGAAATTTCCTTGGTGTTTTAAATTTTTAAACATGTATATGCTAATAGCATCTTAAATTTCTAATAAACTGTTTTACAGTGCAAATGCTTTTTGATGCAAATATGACGATTGCATTTTCATGTTGGTGTTGAAATTATTGACAGCACACACATATAACAATCATTACAGTTTTAGAATCAGAATTTTTTCACTTGTTACAGCTGTTTCAATTGCGATTTGCGATATTTGTCTATTAATATTCTAGTTAGCAGATGCTTTTTACGCTTTTGCATTTTTTTTAGATTAATATACACGGGGGCCACAAAAATGCGGATAAACGCCAGGTAGACCGATTCTATGTTCAATTCTGAGTCGATAACCTTAATTAAAATAAGTTGTATGGTCTTTCTTAAGCCACACGAGCAGCTCAAAGGGACTATAAATTTGGCAATATCTAATCAGACAAATATGTGACAGTAATCATAACATTTAATTATTTGGAATTACGGAGATTAATAAAATTAATACAATTTTTATGTGACCTTAAGTGTTTATTAAAATTAAAAGATATTGCTATGAAAATTTATAGGAGTTGCTCAAATTGGTAGCCATCTGTTTCCAAACACAGTTCTAATCTTCGAGGAAGTGAATTCAAAACTCGCTCTAACATATCGGGAGTAATTAGTCGAATTGCAGCGTTAATTCTATTAATTACGTTCTCTTCGTTGGCTGGAGGAGTTGCATAGACTTTTTCCTTTAAGAACACCCAAACGAAAAAGTCCAGAGGATTAGACGTATGGAAATTTCCGATGTTCCTAGATCTCCCTCGGGTAAAACAACAACAATGACACAATACGTCAACCAATTTGAACATACAAATGTCATTTCTAGAAACGTCAAAAATCGATAACTAAGTAGTTTTTAATTTCAAACAAGCAAGCCTTTTGTACCATGTTGTCATATGTACTTACTTTAGAAAAATGATGTTGACGATCTGTTAAAAAATGGAAAATATTGCTGTAATCGATTAGCTGCGTATATGCATTTTGCACAATTAGACTTTCAAATTTTACCATAATGATTTTTCATTGGTAAATTGTACGAATTTCTCTAAATTTTAATTATACATTTTGAGATTTGATGACCTCGGCTGGCTAAAGGAAGGACCGTACACCATTTTTGAAATAAGATTATCGACTCAGAATTGAACATAGAATCGGTCTACCTGGCGTTTATCCGCATTTTTGTGGCCACCGTGTATACAATAAATCTTATCTAAATTCACTGATTTACCCGACCAGCAAAAAATTAAATAAAATTATTATAGTCGTATTGTTTTAATATGCCAATCTTTAACTATATTGGATTAGAGAAACCAAAAATTTAAATACAAAATAAATTATATATTAAAAATTGTAGCAACTGGTGAATTAGTAATGGCGTTTTTATGTACAAGGTTATCACAAAATAAGAAATGTAGTTTAAATTATTATAACATTTTAACAAATTAAGTTAATAACAAAAGATAAACTGAATCTAATTGCTTAAGGAAAGAGATTTTACTGTATCTATGAGAAACGCCGCTGGATGACAACGACTTCGCAGGAGATTGGGTTTAAGAGCGGGGCCCTGTCATATGAAAGCGTACCGCAATTCGATACAAGAATTTGAAAGAATAGGCTCTGTAACTGACCTACAAGATCAGGAATTAGTGATGTCCAAGTTGCAGAGTTTCTTCAAGAAGATGAGGACATAGCCCGATGTACATAATCCACTAGCAACTGGCAGGGCAAATATGATATCCAAGGTTACCACAAGTGGCGTATATCACCGTTTGGAAAATTTTACGCAAAATTCTAAAAATGTAGCCATATAAACTGAAAAAGTTGTTTGCATTAAAGGAGGCAAATTTGGCTATTAGGTACAATTTTTATATCCGAGTAAGGGCTCATATGGAAATTGAACCCGAATGGTTATGTATTTTATGGACAGATGAACATTTTATGTTGAATGGTGGAGTCAATACTCAAAACTGTAGAATCTTGTCTGCAGAAAGTCCACAAGAAAAGTTTGGTGCCGTTTTGCAGCTGATTTATCGTTGGTCCGTATTTCTACGAGGAAAGTTGCGGTAAACGTTGAACGATACTTGAAATTGTGTTATTCCAGAGTTGCAAAATCAGCATCACGGGATTGAGAACAACAGTTTTATGCAGGGTGGAGTACCCCCGCACAGTTTCCGACCAGTCAAAGAATTGTTAACCAACGTTTTTCAAGTTCATATATTAAGCAGACATTTCGCAAATTCATAATCAGCAAGACCACCTGATCTTAACCCAGCGGCTTACTGGCTGTGAGATTATTTGAAAAGTTTATTGTATAGAAAACGATTATCGACGCTACAAGAATTGAGTATGAGACAGATAGCGTCAGTGTTCATGCTATTAGTGCTAAGCGGTGAACAAAATAAAATAGCTGGCCCATTAAACAGATTTACTGTAGGAAAGAAAAGTTGTGTCTTTGAGCGATTCTAGAGCAGCAAGCAAATAAGAAGTCATAATGGAAATTAGATTGCCTAAGGAAAGCCCTTCAAATGAGCAAGAGTATTATTTACAAAGAGCGCATCCATTCCAATCGAATGATTTTTGTATATTTGCGTTCTGATGCTGTTGAGGAACTATATATAAACGAAACGTCCAGAATTGCAACTCATGAACAATATGATAACACGAGGCAGTCTACTGCTTCTATTTTACAACAATTTTTGGTGAAACACAATTGTGGTTACTCATGCAGCTTACTGATTGTACCTTGTTGTTTTTAAATTGAAGTTAACAATACTGGTATATTAGCAATGCTTTCAAAGAGAATGTATTGCTTTTCATGCAGATACATTGAGGTCACTGTGTCACTGTCGCTTCATTTTTCACTTTTATCTTTTCAGTTCTTAAGTTTTTTTATCGGCGTGTCTCCATCGAAAATATAAACCTTTATATTTTTAGGACACTCACATTTCTATGTTGGTTACTTGCTGCAGTACAGATCTAAATATTCTTATAAATTACATTTAACAAGATAAACATGTTGTTCGTAAAGTAATTTCCTTTTTTCCCCATATTTTAGTATATTTTACTATCATCGCTAGTGCCAAAACTGGTTTACAAAAATTCGATTTGGTAATTTTGATGCGCCACATTCTGAAAGACGAATAACAACTCGTGTGATACCTGAGATGTTATCGAATTCAACTGTTCATGAACATTTGAAAGGTCTTCAAAGCTCGACATGTGAGTTCTTCATGTTCTCATTGAAAGAAATTTATGTCATCAAAAGAGGGTGATCTGTTTAGTGAAGTTTCAAAGGAATCGTTATTTTTTACGTTTTACGAGACAATACATTAATTCTGAAATCTGTCGTCATCAACTGGACAAACGCACTTAAACAGAAAAGCTAGAATTGACCGACAAATGAGTGTACTGTTCCACCAAGATAACGTAAGACCTCATACAAGTTTGGAAACTCTTGAAAAGCTTTTACAACTTAAGTGGTATATACTGCTATATCCACTATATTCTCTAGATCTGGCATCTTCTGATTATTATTTCTTCCAGTCTTAAAGAAAATTGTTTAGACTATAGAATCTTTTCTTCAAATGAGGTGGTCAAAAATTACTTGATCCGCTGCTTGCTAGCAAAGCACAATAATTTTATGAGCCTGGAATCATGTTACTGCCAGAGAGATGGCAAAAAGTATTGGATCAGAATGGACAATATATAATTTAATAAAATATTTATTCACATTTCGTAAAAGGAACGAAGAATAAAAACAAATTTAGGTTACACATCAATTTTTAACTATTTATTACACTTTCTACTCTAATGAGTGCTGTCAAATTTTCAGTATCCATTGCATTATGCTAAATTAAAAATTTTGTAATGTGTAAGTTGCCATTACGATCTATAAAATTAAAATATAGAAAACTAATTGCGTGTAGTTTTGGTGCAATAAATTCGAAAAATTAAATTTTTTATACTTTATATTTAGCGGAACAAAGTAACGAAAAATGGCCCGGCATACGGCGGCGGCGTAATAGAAAATTGAGTTTAATGTTTACATTTATGTTGGGTAGCGCATAAAATATAATTCTCTGATCTGGAATGCTATAGGTACATAATGCGCACATGTATCCAATGGGTAAAATTGGTCAGGTGCATTCTTCAAAATCTTATTTTTCTAACTGTTGAGTAGGTAGAAAATAAATTTATTTTTAGAGAAACTGGCAGACTATGAGATGTTGACATATTGGTGTATACAAGATCTGTTCAGCATTACGCATGATACATTCTGCGCTTTTATTTATCTAAAAGCTCAAGAATTTTCGCTAAACGTTCTAACACCCCCTGTCTAAATACAGAGCTGCCACCCCTTACATTATCCAGCCCAAGCCAACAACACAGCTAAACATCGTAGAGTCAGAGGGACCAGAGAATAAGTTCATAATAAACGCACATACTGTAGAGTGGACACCTGCTAGCTGCTGCAATACAGTTCATAAAACTGCTATTTTGTATTAGAGCTCGGTTGTATTGTGACCGCCTGGTTTTAGGGCGAGTATAGCACGTTGGTAGAGGGATGATGACATCGGATTAAGTAAATTTTAATTCGCTCGTAATGATGCGTTAATAATTCAATTGAGTTTTAGTGATAGGTTTTTCAGAAAGGGTTCCTATGTCGCTGGGCTTTTTGCTATTGTTTTACTAATTTTGTTTCGGTTTATGGTGTTTATGCGCTATAGAAAAAATGAACATAAAATGGAAAACCTTTGTAAATTTGAAAACTATGATTTCGTCGTAATACTGGAGTGTTGATACATGCTCTTTTTATGGTACTAATCTCTGATTTCGAGATAAACAGCAAAGTAAGCAATAAGTAATACAAACCCACAAAATCAAGTCGTGGTACAAGAAAATAATCAAACAATACAGTTACATTTTTTAATGTCTAACCGTTACTTTGCTACTTGTAACTATGGTAACAGTTAAGTAATTACTTAATAGTTATTATAATCTTAAAACATGACAAATTGTAAGCGGATTTTAGTGTTGGTAAATAGAACGTTGTCACCTGTAATTGTGAATTTGTTTTATAGTTGTTTGCCATTCTTATTAGATGATTTAATGATGCTTCAACATGAATTATTACATACAGTTTTGTTAAAATTCATTGTATCACAAAGTTTATGAAGCGTAAAGTAAATTTATAGTGTTTGGCTTGGATCGATTCTACTTCAAACTTATTTATATATCTATATTTCTTCAGGCAAGCCAGTATTAATAATCTTTAAAACTTACAGGTTACAATTATTTGAAATATTTCATTGTTGCCTTTTCAATCCCTACATGAAATGCATAAGTTGCGACAGGAACACATAAAAATCCGTACGTATTGCTAGTGTAAATATTTGTAAGATATGTGCCAGCGCACGTTATAGCAATCCACACCAATGTAACACTTGCATATTTAAGTACGCATAAAATCGAGAAACAGCTAAATGTATCCAGGATACGCCCACTAAAAATTTACATTTTATAACTGGAAACTTTTGCCAAAAATAATAACTGTTGCATCTAACTTGTTAAATTTACCCATATGTTTAATTCGTATCCTACATCGATTTGACAGTTGTTCTCTACTCTTCAAGATTATCTATAATATCTGAAAATATTCATTAATATAACATCCAAGAAAATAGATCATTTTTATCCACAGGTGTTAATTAAAACGTAGGCTAAAGTGTACCTCTTTTACAGTCTACGAAAGTATTATTGATAAACACTGAATCTACTCAAAAAGTTCTCTAACACCACACTAACACTGATACTAACACTAACACTATTACCACTAGATAGGTAATTCAGCAACTACCGCTGCCATCTTCAGCGGTAAAACTACACTGAGTGTAGTAGTGCTACTAGTGTTACTGTTAGTGTCTGTTAGTGTGTATTAGTGTAGTGTTGGAGAGCATTTTCGAGTGGATTCATCTAAAAGCCAACATTCCAGTTCCAGCTCCATTGATAAACACTGTTTATAAAATTGTCTGCAACATATTATTTGTGCTTGCTCAAATATTTATGAAAGTAATTTTGGTACTTAGTTATGACGATTATTTCCGAATAGGAAGAAAATGTTAGTGTCATCACTAGCTATTTGCTCACAATTAAAACTTTCTTGACATTCTAAACAACAAAAACTGAAAAAAAATCTTGCTACAAGACCACAAAATTAGGATCACAACTATTCATAGTTATTTAGAAAGAAGAATATGGCCTAACAGTTTTTTTGAAAAAAAAAATTTTTATTTTTTATTATAGTGTCCCCAATGATTCCAAATTGGAAAGAACTTTATTGTAAGCTGATGAATCCAAGTCGTGGAAGTAGCTATTCACAGCAGTGAATACCTCAGAATTGAACAAAAATCTGTTACCACCGAGCCGTTTTTCAGGTATGGAAACAGATCAGAATAGCTGAGGTACTAATTCAAATCGCAATTCACGAATTTTAGCCATTGCAATCGCAAACTTGTAAGCAAGGGTGTTATTCTGATGAAAAAGTCATTTTCTTCGTTGCAAACGTTTTGCCCTTTGCTAAGTAGTCGACTAAGTTAATTACATGGGAATCCCAAATATTGTCACGATCCTTTCCTTCTGATAAAATCGTTTTTGTCTTCCATGGTGGCAGAGAACCTCTGTTCGTCAATTTTTTGGACTGTTCGTTGATTTTGAAAGCATAATAGTGGACCCCAGTTTTGTCGACAGTTAACGAGAAATACTTATACGATTCAGTTTTTGCTCCTGTGGTAGCAACTGCGGCACCCAACGCGCCGATTATTTTTTCATTTCCAATTCTTCAGTCAAAATTCTGTACGCACGTCATTTGAACCACCCACTAGGTCTGCTACCTCGTGCACTTTTACTAGATAATCATCCAATAGAATACGGTGAACTTTTTCAATCATATCCATGGCAGTAGCCCTTTTTGGGCAGCCATTACGGGGTTCATCATTTGTACTTGTACGATTACGCTTAACTTTGGCAATGTGGAATCCGTCTCTGCTTTAATTTCGGTTAGTGATAAACTTTTCAAATGAACGAAAAAAAAATATCCCTATTAAAGGATTATTCTACATACTGTTAAAGAAGATACCTCCGAATTCGCACCATCTCTGTGTTAGATGACTAAGTTATTTTCTTTGAGATGTTTTGGTTAAAAAAGGTGCACATTCCCCCTTCATCGGATTATGGACACTTTTACTAGATAGCAATGATGTTATAGATTGTTTTATTAAAATTTAATAAACTTTTTTTTTAAGTTTTTGAGTGGGATATTTATTGGTTCAAGCATTGCCAACTATCACAAATTAATACTTGAAAGACTTATGTTATATTATAATTATAGTTACATACATACATACATACACATACATTTGCGTGTGTTCGTATTGAATCTTTAGATATTATTATAGGCTTTAATAGTGTTTTTCAAACGGATGTTGAACATATGAGAAATTACACAGTGTGTTTCGGTTAATTGGTTTGGCAAACAAAAGTTTCAAGTGTTGCACTCTGAAGATCTTGTTTCTTGTCATAAAAATCTGCAGAAACCCGTTAATTACCCAATAGCGTTTCAAAGTATTTGAGATAAGTTCCAAATAATGTAAAAAACATACATCTGAAAATTTGTTTCGACAAGTAAGTAAGAATTTTTCCCACAATCCAGGAGGTGTTTTCGTCTTTGAGGTCAATTAAAACACAATTAGCTTGAAAATCAATTTATTCCAGACCCTCACTATATCAGGTTTTCGTAGTAATACGTTTTCAGTGAAAGAACATTTAATTCTTATCAAATAAATTTAAAACAATTACCCAAAAAATTCAATGATGTATAGGATTACGTTAACAACCTCATAAATACAATAAAATATTTTCTAATTGTAATAATAATATAATCATAAGCTCAAATTCAGTAAAATTGACTGAATTAATCTTTTTTATAAATGTTTTGTAAAATTAAAATAGTGTCGTTTTCCTTTTAAGTATTTAGACAAAGCAGTTTCCGTGTTCCGTATGTGATACTGTGTAGGTATTTATAATTACAGATATTTTTTAATGTTGTCTAGTTTGACCTATATAATGTAATTTAGTAATATTTATAAATAAATGGCACCCTTTAATGCTCGAAGTGACTGTAAGAATAGAAAACCCAAAAAACTACTAGAAATACATTAAGATATAACGAAAAATAGAACCTGTCTAATGTTACCATTTCAATACTGCATCTATGTACATATACATATCATACATTAAACAAAGAGTGTGTAGGTATGCATAAAATGCATATAGCAATGTGTACTGTATGCATCCACCTTTACTTTAATTTTTAGATTTGCAGGTATTTCAGTTTATGACATCGGTTTTCCTAAATTTCCAAGTATATTTATAACATTTGTAAAATTTATTTTACGGTATTCAAGTTGAGGGCCACTGAAGTCGTTATTTTGTCTATGATAAAATCTAAATAATCTTTTGAGAAATTGCCAGTACTGTTGAGTAGAATTTACCTTGCAATTATACATTATTTATAGATAATTATATTTGTCGTTTTGTCTATCCACGTCCTCCTACGGAAAGATAAAGTAAGGCAAATTTTATACTTAAAACCGATTTTTTTTTATATACTACAAGTTCTTCTGTTATCTTGTCAATAGATGTCATATGTTGTAGGTGTTAATAATGAATAATGCTAAGTCTACACTACATTTAACATCAAACAATCAATATTTATAGACTTACACATAAGCTCATTGTGAACACATGTTCTAATAAAACATGACACCGATATGTAACATTATTCACTATACCCGTGAATGTTACTCTATTTTAATCCAATCAACCTAGGATTATGATGTAAGTAGAATGTTCACGACCATTGTAATGAATATTAAATCATTTCCGGTCCGCAGCTTTCAATAGGTCTTATACAGGGACGATGACGTGCTAAATGTTAGGAGGGGAATTATGTCGATTCCACATTTTCTGCACCGGGTTTACATACATAAATGATGTATTTAAATGTTATTTAATATAAAAGTTCGTAAAATAAAATATATTTCAGGTATATCTGTTTGCATATTTTCCACTTATTGTCGTTTACTTAGTTAGCTCATATCTAATATAAATTCATCACGTGAAAGTGTCACGTATTCATTCACAAACGGATCGACAATTTTAAATGTTTATTATATAAATTTTCTGTGTTTATAGATGATTGCTTATATTCCGCCAAGAAATAAATTGAATGTATGTATATTATGTATGTACGTACACGTACGGGATGAGTCGTCCAACATGACAGATCAATATGTCTTAACCGTCAGGTTTCTCAATTTATTGTTTCTGTCAGTCTCCCAAAACCTATGGCCTATGAAAGTTGCACTTTTACTTGTGGAACATCTAGCATTTTATGTATTTTTTTTACATTCTTTGTAGAACTATGGTTTCTTAGTTATTTTAATTTAAGATTTAGATAAATAGAATTTTCACAGGTAAAGTATTGGCATTTTTTCAGGTTTCAAAAAACCTAGGGGCCCTCCGAAATATTGTGTCTGTCATAAATGAAACCGCCTATATTTTATAGTTTCCTCATATTATACATTTGATTATCTTTCAAAAACTGCTAAGGTTTATTAGCTTTGGCGTTATTTTCAATGTGGTCAATTTTTTCACTACTTTTTAAGTTAGTTTTCCTTAGGATTTCTGTACCTCCAGTAGTGTTTGACCACTAAAACCTCCTGCATCAGCCTGGAGCGCTCCCAGGACCTTCTGGAAGACATAATATCAAATGCGACCGGTGGTCTATCTCCTCTAACGAGGCCTGTCGATCTGTTGTCTTGCTGTCTCATTCGATTCCCTTAGATGAAGCCTTCTCTAGAGCAATAAAAAAGGCAGTAACCTTAACATCGCGCTCCCTTTCCCTAGAAACAAAATCGCCACATGCTTTCTCCATGGCAGAACTAACTACAGCTATGAAGAAAATGAAATTGAGGAAGGCTCCTAGTCCTGATGGTGTATTCCAGGTGGCCATTGGACTTCTGCAATGACATCCTGCTGAACGGCGACATCCCAAATGATTTAAAAGAATCTACAATACTCGCTCTCCTCAAAMCTGGAAAACTATACRTTMWRTRATSTCTAGGATTRTGAAACGGAAAGAWTTGGATACWTATGTTTCGTATGATAAGTACAAATACRACTAACATTACAGAAYGAGTTWTCCAGGTTTGAGGAGAGCGAGTATTGTAGATTCTTTCCGTTTCATAATCCTAGAGATCATTTAATGTATAGTTTTCCAGTTGGCTACGTTCCATAATTTTTTCCTGCCTGTTTTGTACTCTATTTTGTATTTGGTTGACTTTAGAGTAAGATTTAGTTATAAAAAACTGTTTAGTGGTGTAGCTCCCACATAGATAGATATATTAATATTAAATTGGAATTCCAAAGGCACTAATACATATAAACAGGCACAAAATTATATTAATAATTCAAGATCGGCAAGTTAGTAATTTTCAAAATTGAATTTTCGAAAAAGAAAGCAGCACGAAATATGGCTTTAATTGCACAAACCAACGTAAAAGGTACAACTTAAAACCAGTTTTATGGCAAATTGGTTTGGCTTCGTTATAAAAACTGAAATTGTAATCGAAAAATCACTTTAAAAATTGGCTTTAAAAACAGTTTTTTTAACCCCATTTTTTTACTTTCAATCATTATAATCGGGGTAACTTTCGGCACTGTTCTCAACAATTATATTTTTTTGATAAAAATTATTTGGAATATACCTTTGTTTTGTATATTTCTGATTTGATAACAAATGCGTAACTAAATTCTTCAGCTGCGTTAAATTTAATGAGTTTCTTTTAACTGATATAATGTATGTTTCGTAAAGTATAAGACTTTTTAGCGGGTGCTGATGAATAGTATTTCTAGATATTTTTACGAACGCACACGTGCTTGCCTATTACAATGCTTTTTGATTACCTGAAAATTGAAATCATAATCGAGAAAACCTATTTTTGCCAATATTTTTCAAAAACTGATTTTAAAACCGTGTTCATAAATCGATTGTAAATCAGTTCTTTAAATAGATTGCTGAAACTGGATTTAAAACCAATTTTCACTCAAAATTGTTTAATCGATTTTAATAAAACCGATTGGACGAAAAAACGTTTCTATTTTTAAAATTCAATATTTTTAATACAAATAACACGCTTTTACCAGCACCAAGTGGGCACAAAACGTTGACAAACCTGTTCAATCTTCAAAAATGGGGAAGGTTTACGGACTCTCATCCAGAAGCGGTTCAATACACACAGCTTAACATGACATGAAATAACTACTTTAGATTAACTATTGTAGATCCTTGGGACCTACAAGTAATCAAACTGAAGTGAATATAAATAGCATTCCATATTTACATTCTCTATATTACAAACACTTTCAAGAAAGGTAATTTATGTCAGATATGTATATGTACATTTATGAACTGAAATGTTTGTCCTCTATAAGTAACAAATACTGAATGGTGAACATTTCCAGAAAGACTAAATGTACCCACGGATTGGCTGGCATTTTGTCATAAATGACAAAAAAACTCTGTTTTCGTAAAAAGTTTATTCGAACGTGTAAAATTGATGACATTAATTGAAAAAAATATATCGCTCAAACGGCCACCTTCCGAGTTGATGCATAATTGCACTCATTTTATAGTGTTTTGACTTGCTGCTCCCAAAACATTGGCTCCAAATTGGCCATTTCTTCTTCAATGTTAGCTTTCAACACTTGCAAGTTTTGTGGTTTGTTGTGGTAAACGCAAGATTTTAGAGTCTCACAGGAAGAAGTCTTGTGCTGTTAGATCTGGCGATCTGGTCGGCCAGTTCAAATCTCCAAAACGGGAGATCACTCGACCTGGAAATTGGTGTCTCCAAATCTCCATAGTTGCTCGAGCTGTGTGAGCGGTTGCTCCGTACTGTTGAAACCAACAATGACTGAGACCGAATGCAGTAACTTGGGACAAAAAAATTCGTTTAGCATCTGTCTGTAATGCCCACCATTTATAGTTATGATGGGGCTAACGGTGTCTTCAAAAAATGAGGGCCAATCACTTTCACAGCACTCACTTTGACGGGATGCAATGGTTCTTCTTGCATTTCATGTGAATTTTTCTGTGCCCCAGAAACGCGAATTTTGTTTGTTAACATAACCACTTAAGCGGAAATGGGCTTCAGCGTTGATTATTAATTTTGACACGAAATCATCCTCTTCTTGCACCAAGTTCAACGGAATATGACAGTAAGTTAACCTAGTTCGACTGTCAGTAGGCAGCAATTCGTGAACAATAAAAAGCACTATGAGGCCCGCAACTTCTTGCGACATCTGCAGTGAATCCAGTTCATACGAGGCGTTCAGCCAAACGCTTAATTGTGCGAGCACGCTGCGTTAAAGCAACAGACTGGAAATTTGTCAAATAAGTAGTAACAACAATTCCATATTTTTGAGGCGTGTATCGCTCCATCGTTTGCTGACAACTAATTCTTTATATATCTGCATCATAATTGTCAAAGCATAGTTATATTTGGCACTATTTGCAAAAATGGCAGCCAATTCAATCAACTCAAATCATGACCTTACTTTTGCGTCACCTTGTATATGTACATAAGTATATCAAACAAATTAAAAAAAATGTCTAGCTTAAAAATAAGTAGGACGTATTTTAGATTTCATAATTTTAGGCGTTTGCTCGGTTGTAAATATTTGACAACCATGACTTGTTTTTAGTACGCACTTACCTTCAAAGAATTATTTAGTAGGTCAGTAATTTCTATACCCAGATTTATAAAGCATGTTTTTCACAAGCCATAGTTCAATATTCTGAAATGTTTATGGAATACTACCTAGTTACTTTTTTACTGTCATACAAAAAATAAACAAACATATTCTGTTGCCGACAAAGTTTCCATCAAATTACCATTATCGCCTACGATTCTATACTAGAGATATTTATAGATGCTCTCGAAACAATTCCATTTATTTTCCTCATTTGTTCTCCTCGAAAATCAAAGAAAATCATATGAGATCACTGTTGATTCATCTATTAAAATATCGATAACGTTACTCATTAAGCATTCCGACATACCTACTTACATATATAAGTAAACATTTTTAAAATAGCTGGAGTTCGCATCTCCTCAAATAAAAATACGCAATCAGACGCTACGCGCCTTCGAACTCCTACACAATTCTAGAAGCAATATATGAAATTTTAAACTGGATGCGGTGCGTTAAAATAAGTGGTTTATTTTGATTATTTCGTATTGGCGCCCATACTTAAGCTGAAAATTCTATTATTATGGCAATTTTCAACGAATAAAAAATATCTCGTATTTTGTACTTTGTGCCAACTATATAATACCGTATTAAAATTGGAGCGCATCAATGCGTAACTATTTTGATGATATCTAATTTACGCAGCGAGTAATGTTAGAATTTGAAAAGTTACCATCTGATGTTAAGTTTAAAAAATCCGAGAGTTTAGTTGCATTAATCTTATTTGTTTCGTATTGGTCACATACAGCGTACATTACATGAAAAAAATGTAATAAAATACAAAAGTTGAAAATTGTATTAGTCCGAAAAAATATGAGAAACAAGTTCTAATCACGCTCTATTATTGTTTTCCTATCAGAAACTAAATACTTTAAGTAGAAATTGCCAATATGTATGGGCTTTATATCATCAATGATATCAGCAATATTAGCCACGGTAAACTGTATGGGCCTAAAGGGAATTATATAGTAAATTAAGAAGACGTGTTTTTGTATACCAGTATTATTTATTACATAGTAAGTAAGGTAACTAGTTTTACGTTTTGTACAACTAAATAATTTCTTATATACACAGTTTTTAGTTCACGCACTCAAACTTAATTTTGAAAGGATTACTCAATGTACTCTTACAGTTTTACTGTGCTAGTTTAAAACAAATGTGTAGTACTCATTACTACAGTACAGATTTTTCCAAGCCGTATTATCGCCATCAGGTGTTATAAATTAAAATAATTTATTGTTTCTATTCGAGCAGCTGGGTGATGCAACGATGAGCTGTTTGTATATCGTGAACGACAAATTTTAATTTAAGAGAGAGTGAATGTGTAGTATAAAATGGAAATAAAGGAAGGCCGTTAATATTTAGTAGGCATAAGGAGTACTGTTTGATTAGCACAATATTACTTTATAATTTGAATCTTTTTTTAACGTATCCCATTCAAACAATTGCAATAAAATGGGAATGCGACACTTTGGAAGCCTCGAAATTGGCAACGATTTTATATTGTTCTGTGAAGGTATCATACTGTTTACATTTAAGCCCTCATTTCATCCTGTAGCAAATTTGTAACACCTCGTTTTGATATGGGATATTTCAGTGTAAACGTGTATTACTGGTTGACTTCATGTTGTAGCATATTTGCAACACTCTTCTTCCTATGTTCCATTAAGAATCTGTCGTTTCGCAGTCATTTTCGACGGTAATTACACTAACCTCAAAAATACATCGAGAGCTTGGTCATCATTGTTGCTAGTAAATTTGGCATTGTTTACTAAAAATACGCAGTCAGAAACATCAAATTGTGTCTCAATTTGAATACTGTTTGGATATAGGTGTTATAATTATGTAATAAGGTAGTCCATCTCGTGCAAACCCTTGAGAAATTGTGCTGCCTACCTTCAAATAGGTTTCATTTGATGAAACAACATCTCCACTAAAATTTTATTTTAATCGGACACCAGCTAGTGCGGTACCATTAGCTGGTATTCTGGTATGTATTTTAATTTTGATAAAAATTCATTCTTACCTAATTTTGCTAATATATTGCATGTATTACAAAACAATATTTTATTATTTTGGATGCTCGTACAAAACAATAACATAATTTATATTAAACCAGTGCAGCAAATCTGGTCACATATTTCATTTCCGTCAAAAAAGTCGGAATTTTCCATCCCAGTGGATCAGTATTGCCAAGTTTAAGTTGCTTTTAATTTTTCGACCCTTTCTTTTTGAATACGTTTCCTACTTCGCTGAAGATTTGTTCTACTTATAGGGAGAGATGGAGCATATGTAGGGCCTAGTGCTTCTGCTAGTGCAGTCTAAATACAAACTCCGTATGTGTCGCTTATCCTATAAGCACCAAATGCAGCAACTAGTTTTGGTGTTACAATGCTAGTTGCTCCGTAAAATGTTCTTGTAATGCTAGCGGTTCTTATTGAGAATCTAGCCTTCTAATTTACTCTCAGTTTCAACAGAGGAACTGTTTCCGAGGATGAGGATGTCACGGTGTCCATTAGTTGCTATTTTTCTTTAGCTTTCGTTTAAGCTATTTCGACATTTTTTATCGTATTTCTTTAACTACTTTTTCTCGAACAGCTGGCTGGTAGTCTGTGCCATACACAAACCCTGCACCATCTTTTTGTTTTTGACTGACTAAAAACTGTTTGTCTTGTTCAATTGTTATTAGCTCAAAGGCGTTTGCGTGGGATATATCAATCTCGGTTCATTTCTCGAAATATTTGTTCTTTTTACAGTGATTTTCTTTTCGTATAATATAAAAGAACATTTCTATAGGGTTGCAAAGTAAGAATGTTTTTCACCTTTATACAGATGGACCACCATATTATGTATACATATATTCACCACTCTTTTTATTAGTATAGTGCTTTTGAAATGTTTTACATGATATGGTTAATGCACGTAGCTATAAAATGGAAGCAATTTAAAAAATTTTGATCAAATATGTTACCGTACTGCTGAGAGAATAAGGATATAACTGCATGAAATATGGCTATAGCAAATATATTTTTAAGATTATACCATGACTAAATAATCTGCTTATTATATACTTACAGTGTGAGTCTGTAATCTGGAATAAATTCAGTAAAGCGAAGACAGTCTGTTTTCCGGAAATATGCTCGGATACGTCGATTACTTTAAATTGCCTACTATTTCATCTCAGAAAATTTGTTACAGCATGTCCCAAATTTGAGATATGACGTCATTGACAATTTCTTTAAATAGCAACCCTAATTTTTTATAACTATTCTTAAAGGGTATATCAGGTTACACATGCGTACCAAATTTCAAGTTTTTATTTGTTGTCATTGAAAAGATATGTCACTATTTGGTAGTTTTAAAATATCAGACCTCCGGCACTTATAGTAAGTGAGAATTAATCAGATAAGTACCTACATATGTATAAGGGTGTAAATGTCAAAATTTTCATAAAAATCGTAATATCTTAGAAATCGTTGAAGACAGCTATAGGAAACCCTAGTTGTAGTCGTCATCGAATTTGATGCTAAATTCAAAAATGTTATAATATATAGGGTGGTCCATTTGAAATAACAAAGTTTGTGGCAACTTCCGGTTAACCGGAAGTGCAAGAAACTTGAAAATATTTTAGGAAGAAAGTAAGTGCCAAATTATTGCGACCCCAAAACTTTCAAAACTGAAGTATTACGTTAAGTTCCGTGGGAAACCCGTATAAATAATGCATTTTGTTAGTGAAATTCCGAACTCAATAATGGAAGACGTAGCACTTGTACAAGCTGTGATACTCATGAAATACTTTTTTATCCCCTTATCATTTGATGCAATGTTCTTATTCTTTAAAGTAAACTTGTGTTTTATTGTTATTACTTAATTTTATGCCTTTATAATATTAGAGGAGAGATATAAAAAGATTCAATCACTTAGATTATCATTAATCTGAACTCTATGTCTATAAATACATCTAAGAGCAGTAGTCCGCCTTATAGATCGTACAGAATGTATACCTACTCAGAATAACACGAGAAAGATTGTGTCATTTACGAGCAATAAGTTCGTAAAATGTTATCCTAAGAGGGATCCCTCAATGTGACAGGACACCTGGTTCCACGAACCGTTATATGTTCAACCTGCAGCGTCATATACCTGTAGGTGTAACTCTACCTTACCTAACGGTAGCGCCCTCTTACACCTCCACCGCCACCTTGCCCCTCTTCTGTCTCAGAAGGCCCAAGAGCGAAGGTAACGGTTCGCAACCGCACTTGTCACATCTAGATGTCTGGGCGTTCGTTCGGAGCCGTCTTTATTATGCATCCCTCGCCTCACTAATAAAGTCGACTGCCGGATTTCAAACGTACAATTACGTCAAAATGAACGTTTTGGATTAAGTATTAGAGATATGAGTACCTGTAGGATAGGAAAATATAGAAGGAAGTGTGTGTGGGATCTTTACTGATACCTATGTACATTGATATGTTAATTTAACGTTATCGTTCTAAACATTTGATATTTATATTAATGCTATGCTTGTCGTTAATGTCTTACTCTGCATAAAAAGATAATGAAGTAAAAGCTTTCTTCCCAGTAAAAGAAGTGAAAAATGGATATATTAAACTTTTAAGGCGAATTGAGTAGATCATAATAATTTTTGACTTTAGATAGAAAGACTATGAATGTGTTCTTATTTGTTTTTCTTTGAAAGATTATATAGTAAAATTTCAATACACAATTTTTTGCTAATTATATCGTCAGTCGTGATTTTCTTTTTTTTAGGTTTTTATTTTAAAAGAACTAATAAAACTCGTATACCATATGAGCAAAAATTATTTAGATAAAAGGTGGCTTTAGAATTGAACGAATGATGTGTCTTTAATTCATGGTCGGCAGTTGTAATTGTATGTATACAGGCTGACATGGAAAAAAATACAATGCATAGCTACATGTGATACAGGATGAAGAAATAACAAAAAAAGTTCCTACACACACATGTTGAATGCTTTTTGTTTTCAAATTAGAAGCTGTTGAATTATTAAAAAATATAAGATATGTAGATATGTATTACTTCTGCATAAGGTGTTCAAATTGGTGACTTTGTTCCTGAATATATATTTCCAATCTTTGTATTAATGACTGACGACATCTTTGAAATATGTTAGCACGATTACGAAATCTATCAGCAGACTTCATAGTTCTGTTCCATAATTGTTCTTCACTATTTATTTCTGCGGAATACACTTCACATTTCGTAAATACCCAAAATGAAAAATCGAGGGAATTAAGGTCGGGACTACATGCTGGCCGTGGCATAGCCCCCTCCTCCCTCCGCTTCCACCCACGACCAATCCACATATTTCCAAATTTTCCTTGAAGAAATTCCCCTACTCTTTTAGAATAGTGAGCTGGCGCTCCGTCATGCATGTAGCACATTTTTCTTATAATCTTCAATGCAACATCTTCTAATGTAGTTAGTTCATTTTCCAAAAAAATTAGATAGAGTTCGCCTGTTAATCGTCTGGGCATTCAAAATGGACCAATTACATAATTGTCGATTATACCTGCCCACTCATTAAAGGAAATTGCGGTGATTTCGAATTGCGTTCTGATGAGGGTTTCATAGCTCCAATAACGCAATGAATATTCGAAATGCCATCGCGACTGAAATTTGCTTTATCGCCAAACAAAATTAATGACAGAAAGTTTTGCCGTTTTTTT